>JAVQJG010034613.1:0-14197 GCA_036024015.1 Craterocephalus amniculus
ACGGTCCAATCTGTGGAGCAGTTTGAGTGAACATTTAAGAAATTTGAGCTCTGAACATCAGGACAAAATGACACCAGAAATAATAAAACATTTAAAGCTACTGTGGTTATGGATGTGTACCACGTAGAAAACCACGTAGAAAACCATTTTTCTTAGAAAGATTAAAATAATATCAGGTATAGTTCCTTTAAATGACTGATGTCTCCAGAGGATTTAAAAAAAAACTTGTCCATGCATTTATTTTTAGTAGACTAGACTACTGTAACGCTGTCCTTACAGCTGCAGTTAGTCCAAAATCGTGCTGCTTCAGTCCTCACTAAGACCAGGAAAGGGGATTATATAACACCAGATCTTAACACTGGCTTCCTGTTTGTCAGAGAATTGACTTCATGTAAAATCCTGCTGTTAGTTTACAAATCACTGAATGGTTTAGGACCAAAACACATTCAGGAACTTCTGGTTCATCATGAAATAACCAGATCCCTCAGGTCATCAGTGTTAGATCTCCTTTCAGTTCCCAGAGTCAGAAACAAAACACGGAGAGGCAGCGTTCATTTTTATGCTCCTCACACGTGGCACAAACTACCAGAAAGCTGGAGGTCTGTTGAAACTCTCAGAAGTTTTAAATCAGGGTTAAAAGCTTTTCTATTTGCACCCTTTTATGAAAACAAGTGAGATATCCCATTTTCTCTGAGGGTTTCTTTATTCTTGTTTATTATTTTGTTATTTTGTTTTTCTTATTTTTTATAATAAATGATTTTTCTGCACCCTGCTGTGATGCTTGTAACGTTTTATGGCAAACACCTAGGATAACCTATAGATAAACTTGCCTTGCCTTACATTGAAAAGAAATTAGGCCAAAATGTTACACAACTGATAATCTGGCAATACAGCAGCTTGGTGCTAGAGGCCATGTTCATAAACCTGTTCCCTGGTTATCAACTGACGATTTGTGGAACTACACACAGTGGTTAACTTTCATGGAGAATCATGGCCATATTGTTTGCAGTATGCTGTGTAACTTCTATTTGAACCAAAATGACAACAGTATACAATTAACCTTAGAATGATCACCCCCCCAGCATGTCATTGCGAAAAACCTTTCTCTCTTTTCTATTTCTTATAATTCAAATATTGACTATGTTAATTATTGACATTTGTCTGAATGATTACAGAAAATGATTTGTTCTGAAACTCTGAACATGTTCCTTTCTGTTTTACGGTTTGACTTTTAATGGGCCTTTAAGAGAAAAAAATCACCTATACAGCATCATGCCGAAATCCAGATTTTCCAGACAAGATAACTCCCAAGGGTGAATAAAATCCATCCCAGTGGGAATGGGTATGAAGCTATTTCTAAGACAGTGGGTGTCCACAGAACCACAATAAGATAATATATTAATAAATGGAAAACACTTGGAACAATTGTGAACCTTTCCCAAAGTGATTGACTTTCCAAAAGACCACAGCGATGACCCACAGAGGTATCTCACAAAAGATCAACTATTAAAATTCAGTTAACCGCAAACCTCCCTCACCTCCGAAAAGGTTATTGTTCATGACTTCAATCAGAACACAAAAATATCATCAGTGAAAGACAGTCAACTCACGTACCTCTGCTTACCCTGAAAAATAATTAGACTTGTCTAATTCTAACAAAAAAACACTTAAATGACATGAAAACTCTTTGGTTGAATGCTTTCATCCCAAGCGCCGGGACATTAATGACCATTGTTAATCCAGATACAATGCTTTCATAGCCAATGTTGGCACAACACAGCAACTCCTTATACAAAAACTAGCAGCTTTTGAAGCTTTGTAGGGATACCTGTATTATTTTCATTTATGTATTTTAAATTTTTCCAATTTTTCTCCTCCACTAATGACTCTGTCTCCGCACGTCAGTTTTATGTTACACTTTCTCTTTAAACTCGCTGGCCTGCAAACTACAAAACACTCATTAAAATAGGGTGTTTCCAACATGTTTGCCACTGCCAACTAATGTGCAATCAATCTTCGTAAATCGCCCGCAAACCGTGACCCAGCCCCTTGCAGAAAATATCAGATTGCACACGCAAATTACAATTTGCAAATTGGGATCTTGATAGATTCCGACTGCCATGAACTACCATTAACTACCATGTTCTATCAAACATGGAAGGAAAAGTGTAATGTTGAGAGAATATGTTGCTGCTTCGGGAAAAATTGAACTGTCTTAACTGATGAAAGAGTAAAATCTGGTGTCCATCATAGGAGGAAATTTCTGCAGAAAAACTAGTGATTCCCATAATGAAAATGGATCAAGAGGATTGCAATGAAAGTTTCAAGAAGAGCATAAGTCCAGGACTGAACCCAAGACTGAAAAAGCTGTTCATGCTTTTCAAACCCTCTAATGTGTCTGCACTGACTCAGATCTGTAAAGAAGAGAAAGCTTAAATTGATTTTTACATTTCCCTTATTAAAGCAAACCTGTTAAAGCTAGGGAGATCATTTATTTTCCACACTAGTGGTTTAGGTAACATCTTCATCTTCAGTGAATTAAATAATCTTCCAAGAAGTGTATTTTTTTATTCTTTTGTCTTGTTGCAGATCTTTTAGTGTATTAGAAGATATTTAGTGGCCACAAAATCCAACATTAAATCGAACGTTTATTTGTTTTGCAAACTGTCTCTAACTTGTCCTGTAATTGAGCATCTTAATTAATCACAAATACACTGACTTCAGATGCTTTGTCAGTTTGACTATATTCCTCTTGATCCTAAACCTTCCCAGTCTACCCATCCATGTCAAACTAAAAGCCAGTAGAAGATTGGGTTTATACACTGCAGCCGGTTCTAAATGAAGAAGGCCTGTCTGTGCTGTTCAGTGATCCATGGATGGACCCTTTCCTCTAGTTAGAGGTAGCTGGACTTGAATGACAGCTTCCATGTTGCCGCGCAAGCTCAAACCAACCAGGCTCTTTAACTGCTGAAGCATAGCTCCTTGTGAAGACGGCCCCTCTCCCAAACTACCTCATTCCCATTCTGAGGCCAGGAATAACTGTCAGTGTCGGCCCAACTAGGCCTCAGGAATTCAGGCTGTCTGTCCATCGCAGAGGCCAACATTCTTTCCCGTAGTAAACCAAGTGTGTTGGCTTTATCTCCCATCCATTCCGTGTAATGTTTGACTGGCTTGTCCCAACAATGTAAACGCTCTGAGTCAGAGATCACCAGGGTCGGAAGAGGGATTTATTGACCCAGAGAAAAGAGGAAAAGAAAAATACAAGGTATATTTTGCTGTGGTTTAAACTGGGGTAAATGAAACATTGTTTTTGCCTGTAAAAGAAAAAAGAAGCTCCTGTCTCTGATGACCTGTCACAGGTATCACATGATCACAGCACACAGCAGCTGATGTGTTTTGATCGTGACACTGTATGTTGAGCAGAGCAAAATGATTTGATTCAAATGTTATGATTGGAAGGAAAGTGCAAAAAAACCCTGCAATCTTCAGTAATTGTTCCCAGGAATGAAATTGATTCACACCCAACCAAGCATGAAATAACATTGGCAGATGACAGTGCTGTTACTCTGCCTGAAACACAACATGAATCTGATAGGAATAATCAGCACTTTCTTGTACAGAGGAGATACACACACACTCACACCTATACTGTAGTTTTAAGTGATTGCCAAGAACAGTTACCATATTACAAATGTAATGTTCATAAAGATTTTAGAATCTGGGATCTATATCAATGGAATCACTTCATAGCCAACATGAAAAATAATAGCCATTGATAGGGAGTGTGTCACTGGGAAAATATAGAAAAGGTTTTTAGTACATCTTTAAAACTAACCTCAACTTGTAAATTAGGACATTTAATAAGTTAGATCCACGCGGTTGCCAATGAACTTCAGTTTGCTTTTGTTTTAGTCTATTTTATGGTATTCATCTTATCAACATTTTATTGATTTATTTATATGATTGCCTACCCATTTATTTGGCTGTCTGATTTTTATTGTTTATCCAAGTACATTGTTTTTATGAATTCATTTATGTTTTGTACCTGTTGGTTTTATTTGGTCTTATTATCTAACATGTTGAAGACCCTTTACGCTGAGGACTTTGCCTGTTCGGTATGCAAGGTTGCTGCAGTGTTCTCCCTTGTCTAGGTAGCTGAGGGTCCTGCACTGCATCTCTATGACTGTAGCGTAGACCCCGGCCTGCCCTGATCTGGGTGGTTTCCATAGGTGGGGCCCTATGTGGTTATGAGTAGGCTGGTGAGCAGATCCGTAATATACTGTTTCCTCACAGCAGCATCAAGCCAGGTGTTTATTTCCAGATTAATATTCAGTTAAAGAGGCCGAAGCGGGTGGAATTCAAACTAGGATGTTAAGTCTTGGGTGTGTGAAGACTTCTGTTTTTAATATTCCAAACCTGTTGTTACGTAAAGCACTGCTACTTATTGTTATGAAAAGTGATTTATAAATACAGTTTGATCTATTCTGGCAATGGATGCCAAAGCTGAGCACAACCCTAAAATCACATTGTGCTGCTTAAGCCAACTTCGGTTGCCTATTGCAAAAAAAGAAAAACAAAAATCTGAGTTAGTAAAATTTATTCACATAGCAATTTTCACAGATAAAAAAAAGCTGCAACCTCCGGCATAGAGAAATGTGAACCTTATGCGCAAGTGCCAAAAATGACATTTCAGCTCTCACATGCTAGGGGCTGGCTCCAAAACAGAGCAAATCCCTAGACTGCCATGTTAAGAAGGTCACCTTAACAACAAAATTATACGTGTTTACCGCCTGGTTCAAAAATAATTTTAGGTTTAATACTCAAGTTTACTTCCATGACAACTGTGGGGGGTGAATTTATTTATAACTCATCTGTTTAGATGTTATTTACTCTTGAAATTCTTCATAATTATGGGTGTGTCCTTCTGATTGACAAGTGCCAAAATTTTAAAAGGGGAGCACAACTAGGCCTTTTAGCCACTTCTTAGCTTCGGCCTGTCTACCTCCATTAGCCAGTAGCTCCGTTTAGCTACCAGCTAACACATGTACCCCAGGTTGCCAAACAATGAAGGAGCATTTTAGCATTTTAGTGTCCAATCTGACCCAGCACTAACTGCTTGATGTACTTACCACACCATGGTTCTCTGATAGAGAATTGCGTGTTTTGATTTTACAAGGGACTTGATGGGAACTTGTTGTGTATTCACACACATGTGCACACTCCACACACAGAGAAAAAAAGAGACAAAAAAACCAAAAAGCACTTAGCATGGTCTTAGCACTTGACATAGCTACATGGTCCACCTGTTCATGCTGTATCCTACTCTTTGATTTTATGCTTGTGTTGTTCTCTCAAATGTAAGTCGCTTTGGATAAAAGCATCTGCTAAATGACAGTAGTAGTAGTAGTAGTAGTAGTAGTAGTAGTAGTAGTAGTAGTAGTAGTAGTAGTAGTAGTAGTAGTAGTAGTAGTAGAGAAGGTGGCAACCCTGTTGAAGAATAGAAAACTCACATGTTTGACATAGAGTTGTGATGCATTCAATGGAGCTTGGAAATCACAACTCTAACAGTTTACCTTACACAATGACAACTACAATATCAAGAAATAAATCAGGATTACTTATGTCTCTAAGGTCTATGTGGCCTTCTTAACAGCTTAAATAAGTATTCTAGTAATATATCATTACTATATATTATAATGGATATCATGTTATCAGATATATTGCATAGTATGAATATCCTGTTTAAAAATATTTTAAAATAAAATAAAATAATACAAAAAAGATTTTTTTTTAAATTCTGCGATTAATATGAGATTAATAACAAGTAAATTCAGGTCTGTCCCTCTCAATCGCAATCAAACCTTTTCACTGACTGACAGCACTGTTATAAAGTAAAATCTGTCATGTTTTTACAATAAACAGTCCTGTAATAATGTGATATGATCCCCTTTTTCTTTAAAAGTCAGCTTAAAATTTCTGTACCATTAAGTGAGCAAGATAAAAGTGTGTATCAAATTACTTCCTGTAATTACACTCATTTCTGTTAAGTAAAGAAAAAAGTCTGGACTGAAGCTTTAATTAATTTTAGAGCTTAAAAAGTTGAGTTGAACTACATGAGATATGTGGCCCATGAACACAACGGCATGGGATCCCATTCAAATAGGAAACCCATTTGAATGGGACATGCTGCTCAGCATTTGGTTTTGCAGGTTTCCATATGTTAAACTTCACCACCTGTTGCCGCTATTTTGTACCACACTTGGACACAGCTCATATATAAAGCAAAGGCTGGCCACAGTTTTCTTTGGCAAAACAGGGTAAAAACATAACATAGTGGGGCTCTGACATGCGTAATTTATCCGCAAAGTCCAGACTACTGCATATTACTATTACACTCTGTCATATTATGCCTATTTTCACACTATCATTATGCTAAACAGGCTGAGCAAAGTAGATAATGGAACCGTAAATTGTTTAAAACTGGACAAGTTTTTCAGAAAATGGATGGATGCACTGTGCAATCTGTGCAATGGACTTTATAGAATTACCAGCTTTATTCGTGAAGATAAGATCAATTTAATGCATTTATGAATTATGCTGCTGAATTTGTCCTGAGGCAGCTGGTACCTACACTTTTCCCTCCAAAAAACAAACAAACAAAAAAAACAAACATCCAACAACAACAACTATGAAAAAACACTCCAGACTCTGCTGCAGCATCGTTAGCTCGGTGGTTCTCTGGAGGCTCGGGGCTGATCAGTAAACATACTGACCCAATTCTCATGCTCTGCCTCCAGCTATTTAGCCCAGACTCCTTGAGTCTGGGTAAATGTGGTGAATAATCCACAGAGTTCTTCTTGTGAGCCGGCATGATCTTGGAATTCATTTGGCTGCTACCTAACCATTTTCCCTTCATTCAACCAGCTGCTTGAAGCAAATATATGTGATTTGGCAATCAAAAACTGCAAGTGGGTAAATATCAAGTGAGCAGAGATTAATACACCACTTCAGAAACATCAATAGTGCTGACTGACTTGCATAAGAAATCGAGTGGAGAGCCATAGCTTTAAACAAATAGGCCTGGATGACATCCATACAACATACATAAGATGCCATGAATTTGTAGAGACTAACTTAACGTGATTGTTAACCCGACGTCAACTTCCCCTTGGTATATCATTTTAACTGTGTGCTCTTCTTTATTTAATTTTACTGTGAAGAATAACAAAGAAGCGATACAGTGACCAACATCAACATTTGGGAGATTTAATACTCTCTGCCTAAGTCAATAAGCTATTAAAAGTGTAACTCTAGTAGTGGATGCTTTTTACAGTGAAAATGAATGTCATGCACTAATGAAAGTAAAACTGAACCTCTGCCAAGACTAAAATATTATCATACATTAAGCAATAATTGAAACACCCAAAACAAAACAGAGGTTTCAGTTTTCTTACTCTTGTTTAAACATATTGTTGAAACATCTTTTGCTGAATGTGTATATGTTAGATCCATTTACATCCCAAAGTTATTTTTTTGTAAAGAAAGAAACTGCAAATCGGTACACAAGGCATGGAGACTAAACACTAAGGACATGACAGATGTACATATATATACTGGTTTCAGCATCCATAAATCTAAAATCTTTATCTTTCATTTTTAAAATGGGATGCCATTTCCACCAGTGACACCATAAAGAAACAAAACAAAAGCTCTGGTTTTACTGGCATATTCAAATTTCATATTTGCTGAAACTGCAATATAATGAATGTAGATGATAACACTGTGTGTAACATAAAGAGTGCAAACAGACATAAAACTATACTGTACACATCCAAAAATGTACTTACGGTCAGTGAGATTAATGGTCTTAGATTATCTTCTCCATCTATCTCATATTGACTTAGTTAATGTGCCTGCAGTGAGATATGCCATATCTCTATCACCTTGTCCTCAGAATAAGCTAGCTCCCATGAGCTGTCGGTGAAGCGTCTCCATTGTCTCTCTTAGAAATTACAAGGGGGAAGGAATTAAAGAACAAGGTTAATTAAGAAAGCTTAAATCGTAGCTGCTAATCACTGCAACTTACACACTGTGAACGGTATCTACAGTCACTTTTGTTGAGAGCGAGGAATAGAGATGCAGCTCCACAGAAAAGATTAAAATAATAGGTGAGAGGCTCATTAAACAGCTGACAGTACCTTCATTCTTCCTCAACAGTACAGCCAGAAACACATTCAAATAGTCACTCCTCCTCCTCCAACACAGTGTAATTAGAGGTCAAGATGAATGATGATTATGTTTTAGCCGTTGTGCGGAGGTGGGTGAGCATATTGGAGATTGACAACAGAACATGACCACAATTAGGCAGATCTATATGAGTGCGTGTAATGGATTTAGCTGTTATGGAGGCTTATGTATGGGCATGAATGCATGGAGTGACTCTCCAGGAGCTTTTGTTTTTTCCAGGGCGAACCCTCTCCCTGACCCTATTGTTTGAAGCAAAACAATAATTTCAATTTCATATGACATGTTAAAAGCAAGAGAAAATGACCTTTGTATGCAGAAAGCACACCAAAGGACTTTAAAACTAAGTTTATTTGTGTAACGTGATTCAAAGTTGACCTGCAGGCATGTATGAAAATATATGAAATGCACTAAATATCTATGCCTTCTCTTTCTTTTATCCAAGATGACTCATACACCACATCTCATATACAGTGTGCGCAAGATTGGCTGCATGTTTCCGCCTCAATTCAAACCTCTTCATTTTGCTTGAATTGCTGCTAAAGAGTGTGTGTTGGAGTCAGATTCTTGACTTTTTCTATGCTGAACCAACTGTTCCTTGCTTCATCTGGATCTCATTGCTGCCATCCTGGGGAAAAAAAAGAGCCAACATACAGGTGGGAAAGACGAGGAATGTTTGGGAAGAAAACCCACAGCTTCATTCCTCTTGTGTTCTCAACATGCGCAGGGTCGTGCTGCACCAGCTGCTCCAGAAACCCCCAGTGTGGGAAAGTCTCTCCTCGTCTAATGGAAGACAAACACCTCGGAGAGCGTTGGAGATAGCATGAAAACGATTAAAGCGTGACCCAGATTCTGTTGTGTCTCTGGCCTTTCATTGCTGTTGACAAATACAGGAGGGGACCTTGCTAATGAAAACACTGAAGAAACACTGGATGCTAATGAAGACAAACAACCTCATCCCAAGGTGCAGCTGGCAATGGCTTTGACATGAGGCGAGGACGGTGATCGTCAATAGAGCTACTCTGTTAAAGCTGCATGACGTCTCCTTGACAAGTTAAAAAAGAAAAGAAAAGAAAAAAGGAATGCACCAATAATTTTATACGCTAAGATATTTCTTTTAGTTGAATGAATATAACCGGAAAGCAGCCCTTTGAAACATTTTCATGTTCTGAGGCTATCATGGACATTTTATGACATTTCTGCAAGTGGCATTTGCTTTCCACAAAAAACCTTAAATCATCCTCTTTTTACTGATAAAGCAATTCCTCTAAAAGGCTTTTATGGCATTTCTATGTATTCATTAGTGTCAAGGCTCAAAATGGCATTGCTTTTAATAACATTCAATTCATAGTCAATACAAGATCCATATTTAACTATGGGCTGCGTCTCATTTGTGATGCTGCTACGTTGGCTGCATTTGACCCCGTTAATGTCTGTGGTAATCACGGCACAGTTCAGCACAAGCAGAGCTTTTTCTTGCATGATTTTTTTTGTCTCTGTCAGTATTTATTTGTCTTCAGAGAGATAAACCACAAAAAGATTTATATTTTTTCTAAATGCTTTGCTTTCATTTGGTAGCTTTAGCTCCGACTGAGCACTCTGCAGTTCAACACGACTAATTGACCTGTATTTAAGAGCTAATAGAGGAATTTTGTTTGTAGTTTGTTACATTTGCTGTGACTCACTCCTAAGTGTTGGGAGAGAATAAAAGGGGGAGAGAATGGAAATATAAAAAGAGCAAAAGCCCCTTGATGTTTGTCAGTGTTGTTCGCTGTGTGTGTGTGTGTGTGTGTGTGTGTGTGTGTGTGTGTGTGTGTGTGTGTGTGTGTGTGTGTGTGTGTGTGATGGGACTCTTGGGACAAACTCTCACATCTCAGAGGGAAAGTCAACTCACACCCTTATAGTTACAGACATTTGTCTGTATTCTAGTGGATTGGCAGCAATTAAGGTCAAGAATGATATTCAGCTTATCACACTTTTGCTTTGTTAATTTTTAAACCCTCAACCCTGCTATATGTGTTGGATGTATGCATTTAGCATCAGCTTAGATAAGGAATCCACACTCTTTTCCCTTCATCCCCTTTCAGCCCCCTCCTAGAGTATATTCCTCTGGGAACTTTCTTTTAAATACTCATCTCTTTAAAGATACCAGTCCCTCCCCTTTTATATATATCTCATCCTTATCTTTTTTCACTCTCTGGTCTGATCTGATTTGTTTTGCCCTGTCTTTATGATGTACTGTAGGCATGACTACATGGACACTATAAAGCCCTTTGGCTTCGTTAAAAAAAAGAAAGAAAAGAAAAGCTCTTTAATACTTGAAATATATGTGCAGTGTCGTTGATTTTTCAGATATAGGCTACAGGATTAATGTTGTCAAGAAAGAAAGCAAATGTGTTATCTAAATACGCACAATGTAGAAGTAAGCAGACATGGCGGTACACGGGAAGAGGAGCACCAGTCATGAAGGATTCATAAAGTAAATATTCCAGCAGTCCAGCAAAGGATCGGGGGAGTTCATTTCACTGTTTCTGCTAACCCTGATGCCATGCGTGCCTGGAATTAACAATAGAGTATTTCCAGAGGCGTCCAGTAGGGGGCACTGATATAATACAGGACCCTGCCAATCTGTTATGCCTGGCTGGCCCACAGAGATGTTTGCAGTAATTTAGTTCCACTGCCAATATATAAATAGGAATTCTGCTGTTAGCACAAAAGAGTGCAGGGGGGTGGGGGTGGGGGGATGTATACTGCAGAATGAATGTGAATTGCTCCCCTGCTCCCATTTCAACATCAAAGTAATCAAGGAAAACAAGCTTTTTTAATCGAAAGTATGCAATTAGAATAAAGCAGAACTGTCCTGGCAGTACACACTGCCAGGATGAAGAGATTAAATGGGTAAGGAGAGAGCAGAAGCACAGTCAGCGTAGCAGCAGATCTCGGAGTGCAGTCGGAACAGATAATGTAGCACCTTTCATACCTGCCCTTTACTGCAATGCCAAGGATGGACTCAGTTCTTCAGGCTTCAAGGGCAGAAGAAATGTCAGTCATTAGAGACAGCAGAGATCAGTTTATAGAGAAAGCAGCTAATAGAGAAACATGTTTCTGTTGTTGCCACATTGGGATAAATGAGCATTTGCAACAGCTATTTTTTTCTGCATTGTTTTGCTACCTTTACTTCATCCCCAAGAGGAATTAGGCAGGGCAGGTGGGGGTCGGGTGGGATGAGGGAGCATATTACTGGGACATGTCAAAGAGCATGGCAAATAGCCGGTTACAATATAACACTAATTTGTTCCCATGGTATTAATGCATTTTGCAACCCTAACCTCTCTTCAACACACACTCATACACAAACTCAGAAGTATCTATAGGCATAACCCATGCTGTTCTGTCCTATGCAGTGTCAAAACAATGATAAACATTTGGCCGCTATAGGAGCGCTCTGGAAACCAGCCAAGCTGAATGGGCTGTTTTGTTTCACTGAACAATAGCTCTGCTAAAAGTACTTAACAGCTGTGCTTTGCTCTGGGCTCCCCACAGACTCACAACAGCACAGCATTCTGGAAGTGTTGCTTTATGCAGTTGTTCATTTCTTTATCCTTCTGGGAGCTACAATATGTAGTCAAAGTTAGTGTAATGCATACAAGAAGAAGTGCAAGCACTAATTTGAAGTAGTATCCCCTTTTCTGTCAGGACTGTTAGAAACTGAAATATGGTCACTTTTTAAAAGGTATTGTTAGAGTATTTTGGTCTGAGGTGCTTTATTTCCCATCAGTGCCAGTGATAGCTTCATTAGCAGATGATAGTTGGAGATGTTTTAAAGCTGTGCAGTTTGCTCTGTTTCTCTGCAATCCATACATTAAGAATTGAGCCCTCAACACTCTCCAACACAGATGCAGCCAGTTTGTTATTTTGCATGTTTTGAACCTTCCTTTATCTTCAGATTTTCTTTTATTCATTTTTTTTTCTCCGTTTGAAAGTACAACTGCTGGAAGCCATATATTTGATAAGATAATATCTTTGGATGTGATATTTCCCCGGACAGCTGAACATAGTAACTTTAGGCAAAGCAGTGACAGAGGCGCCCACTGTGTACAGGTCAGCTTCTCTCTCTGCAGGACAAAACAGCTGTCATTTTAGATCGATTCTTCCCTGAATCCCAGAGTAATAAACACTTGAAAGCGTCTCTGGTTTAGTGATGTGTGAATGTAATGAAGGTCTGCCACATGACTGACAAGTAATGTTCCAGCGTATACTTCCTTTCTGTTTCAGATCACCCCTATACTGGATGTCTCTATATTGTCAACATATAGACCGCTACTTTTTCCTTGGTAATGAAAAAGTAGTAAAATGTATAATCAGTACTTGGAAGATCTATTTATTTTTTGGTGTTTGAAAGTGAGGAAGTCAGGTCATTAAATCGTGGTAAATCAGATGCCTCAATCAGGTTGAACTGTGTAGTTTTTGTGTCTGTTTCGTTGTCCCTTCTTTGTGGTTGGATTTTGTGTTTTCAGCTCAGTTTTCTTTTATGCTGCGCTGTCAATCTCCTGACATTTGTGGGACGAAGTCTTCGGCACAAAATAATACCTCAAAAAATAACAACAATAATAATATGTCAACATGTCACCTTGCAAATTTGTCACGCAGATGTCTTCTTCTTCAGACTGTTTTTGTTTAAGAAGACAGTTAATTTTCAGTTTTACACAATAATGCTTGTCTTTTGGCAACAATAGCACCAAAGGACAAACGTCACATGAACAGCGAATGCAACATTTTATTAAACAGAAATCTACACAGAGACAGAGACATTGTGGCTACAGATGACAGCAATGTAATCTATAGGATCTACATATGGGTGTAGCACTGCATATGTATGTTGTATGTACAACCTCGTGAAAATAAACAGAATATTTGCACAAAATGTACAATAATCTGCTCTGCAGTTTTTTAAAATCACCTTGTCATGTTCAAGATTTATTTCTCTTCCACAACATGTCTTCTTTTAGACAAGTGGAAAGAAAATGTCACAAATACACTTTTAAGGTGTTTATTCACATTACTTTGACTCCATGTGCATCCAAATCCCTTCAAAATTCCCCCAAGGTTTGCCTTTTTACACAAAATGTATCGCCACAGTGCTTGTCTACACCCTGTCACGTCTGGTATTGTTTGAAAAGCTCTTTCCTGAAGGATGTGAGCTCATTCAAACCCTCTGTATTAGCAGCTGAACGCGCAAGGGGGGCGCCTGCCGCCTCTCCGCGCGGCAAGGCGACAGGTGCAGCTGCGTTTGAATTGAAATTTTTTTAATTCGGGCGCAGCGCGCTGTGACGACATCCTAGCGCGTCCAATGAGAAAGGCCGGTTCAGGAAAAAAAATGTGGTCATAGGGATTCCAACTGAACACACATTGTAACACGCAGATTTGGGAGGTGTTGAATGGCAGGGATGAAGCGGGGAGTGCGGAGATCAGCCATGATCTGGAGGTAATGGGTCTGGAAGAAGTCATTTTCAAACGTGTCCTGATGTTCTGGCTGGCTGGCTCTTTGGAACTTGTGAAGGACACCGATCAGTAGATGAAGTACAGCAGTTTTCACTGCATCAACAAATGTTAACCATACCTCCCCGTCTGGTTGATCGGGGGATGTAGGGGACACTGGAGAAGGAGGGGGAGGTGATGGGAAACCGTCATTCCATGAAGGCTCAGAAGACCATGTAGAGGCCACCCCCTCCTCAACGATCAACAGCTCCTCTTCTTCCTCCTCCTCCTTGTCTTTCTCCTCCTCTTCGGTCTGCACGGACGCATTGGCGGTCGTAGAGACCTCTGGCACCTCTGTCTGCACGGCTGTATCAGCGGTCGGCAGTTCCGTCTCGGCCTGCACACTCGCAACCATTTGGTTTGAGAATTTCTGAGAATTTGGATTTCTCATTTGGGTTCTGAGACACCCTGAAAT
>JAVQJG010034634.1:0-31481 GCA_036024015.1 Craterocephalus amniculus
ATATAACTATAATATATGCAGAAAATGTTCCCTCACATACTCTTGGTCAATTATTAATGTCAGCCCTGCAGTTCAGCAGTAGATGGCGCCCTATTTTAACCTCCTGGCCAGCACTGCTGGTTATAAAGTAAAGGAGGACAAAGTTATACAAATGAAAAATTTATTTATATTATAATATTTACATAAATATTTTACTTGATATTAAAATAATAATATACAAGACAAACATCATGTGAATTCCACAATGAATATTTTTATGACATGCTCCTGAACGCAGCTCCACTTAAAGCAACCAGTGTGATGGGATTTAGGGGAATATTTCCAAGTCTTTAAAGACAATTAGTTTGTTTCAGTGTTAACCACCTATTCTGAAAAGATGTTAAATGGCATTAAAAATTAGGGATTACACAAAAAAACTTCTTAAAAACACACAAAACATCTCTACTGAACAGCTTCTTTTACAAGTATCAGCTTTACTTAAATTTTTCCTGGTATTCCCTCACCTTCAATATATGTAAAGAACCTAATGAGAGTTTTCCTTTTTTAAAAAAGTTTAATATTTTTTTTAACTAAAAAGAAGACAAGATCCATTGGACCTCAGCAACATCTGAATTTAAACATTGTATTCATCTGGCCTGAAGAATTCAGAAACGGAAATTCCAAAATTAGAAATAATTTTAATGGAATTATGTAAAAAATATATTATTGTATTCCGTCTTTGGTTGATGTAAGTAGTAATCAGATACGCTGAGACACGACGGTCTTTGACAGAGTACCATTCAGAAAACCTGCAAATTCATTCTTTTGAGATAAAGCCCAACACATATCCTATAACAATTCAACACTGAATTTTATTTAATAAGGAATTAAAGTGCTGACATGAAGCTTTACAATAACATATATATGTTAATTAAACAATATTGCTGAACATGGAGAAGTTCTTTCCAACAGCTGCCACCCCTTTGTTATAATAAACTAATAGTAGGGTTGACAGCCAAAAGAAAAGATGTTGGAATAGGCGTGACTGTAATCTTCTGCACTAAGACAGAGGAAATAAAAGTGACATGTTCATATACAATAGCAGCTTTTGCCTCCAGCTTCGGATGGCTATAAATAACATGCAGCGACAGCTACGTGACAGCCTCGGCTCTGCATCTCTAGCAGCTACCTACAAACAGACATTAACACCAGACACAGTATCATTTCATTTTGAAATAGGCGTTTGGGGCATGAAGTCTTTAGATGGGTGAACCTCTAGTTGCCCTGAAGTAGTTGACCACGCAGTGGCCGGTGAATGCAGAGAGGAGCGAGGAGTGAGTCCATCCTTCATTAAGGAGCAAATCTGGCAGCAGGTAGGTACGCAGGTAATGTGACGACTCATTACATTAGCACCGTTGTGTTCTGCTGCGCTGGCTGCTGGCAGATTAGCCAGACGATGAACAATCCTCTTAAATAAGTGTGCGTAAGCCACACAGAGAGGCCGGCTGGTGTTCTCTGTCCTCTGCCTGCCCCTCCCAGCTCTTTGTATCTTTCTTTCTCTGGATGCTCCTTCCTCTCCTCTATTTTTCCCTGTTTCTTATATTTCCTTCTCCTCCAATTCAAAGCCTTTTGTCCACCTGCCTGTTGGCCTTGCGGAAAAGAGTTTTGATCTCTTCTGTCACCATTTCTTGCCAGTTGTCCCTGGTTAAGAGAAAAGAGGAAGTTAAAACCATGATTTATCTAACGCAGCATTTTTCTTTAAAGGCTTTTTTTTCCTATTTTCACGAGTGGGGTTTCAGAAGTACTTATGACGGCAGTCAAAGTGTCTGTTTGGAGAATCAGGAGGGTTCCCAGCTGTTAAAAACAGGGACTTTTAGCTATGTAAAATATCTCAAACCCAATTATTATTAAAACCCAAGTGGCTCAAATGAAAGCTTTATCATAGATTTTCATGCTACATCAAATTTAACAGACAGCTTCTGCATTAGAAGCAACCTGGACTTTTCTTTTTAACACATCACAGGCAGTGGAGATATAGGATTTTTACTGTTGGCAAAAAGTAAAAAATAACGTGATGCTATACAAAAGTGCCGATATCTCATATATTTCATATTAACTGCAGTTAAATCTTTTCAGGTTTAAATTGTTTTAGATGGTGAAAAGTTGCTCTTATAATTGCCTCTTTCTGTGTAGCCAGATTCAGCTCGCCCATCAAAAAAGAGTCAGTTTCTCCAAACTAACTGCACTCTGACTTCAGTTGATTTCAAACAGAACACTGACTGCACATCCATATAAAAGTTACACAGGTTTAATTATAAAAATGTGCTGCAAGCCATTATGAAAGAATAATGGAAAAAAAAGAGGGCTTTCTCCAGTCTGATTAAGGAGACACAGAAGGTGATGAGATCAAGAGATTAATGAGATGAGCAGATCCCGAGTGATCAGTAAGATTCAGAAATTAGCGAGAGGAAAATGTGGGTGTGAAAGCTTAGGGGATGCATTAAGGTCACATAAAACCGAGCAACAACAAAACGTCCACAGCACAACACCAGCTGGCATGCAGATCTATACCTCCCATGTCTGGACTGAGAAGGTCAAGCCTTTTTCTCAGCTTTCTTTCTCCTGTAAGCGGCTATGTCCTCAGGGTTGAGGCCATGATTGTCTTCCCTGAAGTAACATGTGGACAGTTGCAGTTTGCATGAGCAAAGATTTATCAGTGGCAGACAGAAACGGCCCTTTCTTTAGTTTAAGATCACACAACATATTCCTTACGATATTTTTTAACCAGTGAAAGAATTTTGAACATACAGTACCCGAGTGCAATTTTAAGAAGTCCGAGTGCAAGTTTAAGAAGTTTAAGTCTTACCCTGGTTTAATCTCTGGTGGTTTTGGCAAAGGTTTTGCAAAGTTGGCTTTCCCAACGAGCCAGTATGTCTCCTCAACACCTTTACCCTGCAAGAATGACGAGATAATTCAACCCAACGTAGAACCGATACAGTCAATCATTTAGTGGATTTTTGAGATTTACATGAGTGTTACCTTCAGCTCTGTCTTGCCTCGGACGTCTATTTTATAACCATCATTAAGAGAACGGAGGATCTTCACAGTGCTCATATTTACATGGATTCTATAAGCTGCAATGAGAAGAGACAACACAAACAGCAAAATAAATAAATAACAGAACATCAAAATGAATGAATGGCTGTGAAGGACACTCACGCAGCCCAGTGGATTCCATACGAGAGGCAGTGTTCACGGTGTCTCCAAAAAGGCAATACCGAGGCATGGTCAGACCTACAACCCCAGCCACACAGGGCCCTGCACAAGCACACCAATGCACAAGTAAATCTTGGCTGGAATAACATTTAGAAAATAGAAAAACCCACAGGCTCATGTATGCATCATTGCCTCTTAAACTTTCTAGATGAAACATAGAACATAGAAAACTTATGAATATGACAGGACCTTTTATTTCTTATTTGCTAATATCTACAGGATGATGAGGACTTCTGGTTTCTATCAGCCCACCTGAGTGAATTCCTATTCGTATCCGTACGGGGACGTCGGGCATGTGCCGCATATGGAAGGAACCCACTGAGCTGAGGATGTTCAGGGACATGTTGGCAATCTCAGCGGCATGCTTGTTGCCATTTCTTTTAGGCAGGCCTGATGCTACCATATACGCATCACCAATGGTCTCCACCTGAACCAAGTCAACACGATACAGTTACGGGCTGCAGACATGTTCACAGACAAAACAGCATTTTATTTCATGGAGTGCTTGGATTCAGTGGTGTAGTGGTCCCTACTCAATTTTTTGCCCATTTAAAAAAGACATGGTCCATAAAAACAGTTTTAGAAACAGTGTCATGTAAGACGACTCTGCTTAGTTCATCCCAAAGGTCCATCAGTAGTGTTTGCTCATCACATGATTTGATGCATGATCCCAAGGTCCCAAGATTTCATGTTAATGGAGCTCCCACGATAAAGTATCCCTGCGTACACCTGAGACTGCACCACTCTTATGTAACACAAATCCTTTGGTCTGAGGATTATAAGGCATCTGTGTGTTTCACAATACTTCATAAAGAGCATTTCCCGGGATAATTCCGTGTATTTACTCACCTTGTAGACATCGTGATTACTGAGCACGGCGTCAAACAGTGTGTAGAGGTCATTGAGGAGATCGACCACCTCGATGGGATCGCTTAGTGAGGAGATGGTGGTGAAACCCACGATGTCGCTGAAGTAGATGGTCACCTGATCAAAGTATTCTGGCTCCACTGTGCCGCCGGTCTTCAGGGCCTCAGCAACAGAACTGGACAGAAACAGAGATGAAAAGTTTTAAGAAATAGACTGTCATTGAACATGAGCTGTCACAATGCAGGTGTTTCTATCCAGACTTACGGTGGAAGCATCTCAGACAGCAGCTTCTCTGTTCTCTGTTTTTCTACTTCCAGCTCCTCCGTTCTTTCCCTGATGAGATCCTCCAGGTTGGAGCTGTACTGCTCCAGCATCCTCAGCATGGAGTCAATGATATTGGTCTTCTTACCCTTGTTGATGGTCTTGAACTAAAAAATGTTACAGAATGATGCTAATCAGACGTGTATTGAAAGATTGAATAAGTCTAATTAAGTGAGAGGACAGCAAACAGTAAAAATCACAACAGATGAAGGGATGTACCCTGTCAAAGATCTCCTCAAAGGTTGGCCTGCGATCAGGCTGCTCGCTCCAGCACTGCTTCATGAGCTGGATGCATTCAAGAGGAGCCTGATCCGGGGCCACTGTAGGTCGGCACATCGGGGGAGGCTTCTTCACTTTACGGATGATTTCTGAGGAGAAAAGAAGGAAATGGCACATAAGAATTCAGTATTTAAACAGAAACTTGTTTCCCGGAAAGTCTGGAAATTCCCTTGCACAACAATTGAACATGAAAAGAGCACCTAAGAGAGGATTAAGTCTGAAAAGATACAAATAAGGAGGGTGTCAGGACCATTTGAAGATTGGAAATAATGGACAGCTTAATAATTGTGTCATATAATATTAGAAATAAAATATGGGGATTGCACCAAGTACATCTTAAAAAACAGCAGTGTGTCATCAGACAGAGGCTTCTTCAGTTCTTCAGTATTTTCCCTTATTGTTATTTATGCATTTTTATCTATACACTGCTACAATTTAGTTTTTTCTTGGGAATATACAGTGTTAATGAAATTAGTAACAACAGAATAGACAAGGATTTAGATAGTCCAGAAAAGGTTCTGTATTCATGGGACAAGGCTAAAAACTCATATTGTATGACATTGCGTTGAAAACAGACACAGTTCTGGAGCAGAGTGTCCATTGTAGCATCCACTAATGTAGTTTAAAATGCTATCATGCAAACAGTG
The DNA here is from genome assembly GCA_036024015.1 of Craterocephalus amniculus. NCBI lineage: Eukaryota > Metazoa > Chordata > Actinopteri > Atheriniformes > Atherinidae > Craterocephalus > Craterocephalus amniculus. Next base: position 5,370 of record JAVQJG010034634.1, read on the forward strand.
ACAATAAAAACAATGAATGAATAAATAGCAAGAGTCCACAAAAGTCCTCAGACTCATTTTATATTGGCTTCAGGTCATTTCTCCCAATGAATTAAAAATAAAATCTCAACGATTAAAGTGTTTTGCAACAAATATAAAATAATATCATTTGTAAATTTCTCTAATTTCTCTGTGCAGAAACTTTAAGGCGAAGAGATTTTGCCTCATGGTGTGAGAGTCATGCAGGAACCCACTCATAAATTCCCAGCTGTCATGCACTTGATTGTGAGACATATTATTGGTTGTCCTCTGTAGCTCTGACATCCACACAAATGAGTGCTGGGTTTATTGGAAGTGACCATGAACTCACTGGTTACCAGTCTGACCATGTTTATTCACTCTCCATTACTTTTAGCTTGGCCGGGCAGCCATATTTAGGAGGTCAGCTCGTGCTTCTAAACTTGTTAGTGAAATTTCTTGCACCCTTTCCCAGATATAATGCTTCTGTACATGCTAATGGGAGTATGGACAACTAGCTCCGTATATTAGCTTATTTTTAACTTAAATGTTATCAATTTTGAGCTCTTACAGAGATACAAATTATATGAATTGAACAATGTTAAGTGAATATCATTCGGCCCTTTCAAACTTTAAGAGACTGAATCAAACCAAGGAAGACTGAATCAGGTTGTTCATTTGACAAGTTATGTGAATTTGACATTTCAGTCATATTCAAAGAATTACTTCAACAAAAAACACAAATAAGATAACTTCAGTCTAAATTATGCTGACAATGGTGAAGTTTGTCCTGCAAAATGATGTGTGCTGTCCAGGTCAGTCGAAAGAATATATTGATGTAGTTCAGTTAGGTCCTTATGTATCACCATGTGCTCATCTGCACCTCTTCCTCTGTTATAAATGCTCACCTTCAGGTGATAAATCCAGCATGCAGTATGGAGGCCCCCTCACCACCACCTCTTGAAGAATAATAGAAAAACTATATACGTCTGCCTTGAATGTTCCTTTGCGGGAATTTACGAGGTCGCGCAGGAGCTCTGGAGCTGTCCAGTACAGTTCTGAGAAAAGCAAAGTAAACGTTTAGAGCAGCACCAGCATGTCTTGGGCAAAACAAAACTTTCTTCATGTTAATCCAAACACGGATGAAAAGAATAATCCATACCAATATGGTTTGTAGTAGAATAATAAATAGACCTGATAAGTTGTGTTTCTCAATGAAGACATATAAAATCTAGTGGAAAGATTTTCCCAGAAAATGAGGTACCTTCAGGAGGGGGCTCCTCTAGAGGGGCTTTTTGAGACTCCAGCAGCTCATTGAAGCCGTAGTCTGTGATCTTGAGAACAAAACGCCCGTCCACAATGCAGTTTCGAGATTTTAGTCTGCCATGAGGAAAATCTCGATGGTGAAGGTATTTCATCCCCTGGAAGCAGAAAAAGGTTAAAAGTTTCTAAATGACAAATTAAGTCACTAGTTGGATAACATGTGTCGGAATGACAAGAAAGGTTTTATAAAACTTTCATGTTTCAGATATTAATAGCATACTGAGGTAGAACTGGTGTTTACCTTGATGAGATCAAGCAAGAGTGAGGATTTGAACATCCAGTCTAATTTAACATCTTCGTTCCTCAGCAGATCCTGCAGGCTGCCCCGCGAGCAGTGCTCAGTCACCACTGCGTACATGGAGCAGTCCATGAAGAAGCCAATGAAAGGATTCACATTCTCATTTCTCAGATCTTTCATCTAAAAACAGAGAGAAAGGGTATATAACATAAACATGATACTCTATAAATGTCCACCGTCAGTTTTCCAAGAATTAAAAATAAAAAGATCAGCCTGGTCTTTCATGTTTATTTCACATTTCATGGTTGGCCCTGGCAAAACAGCGTCTGTAACATATCTTTATGATGATAATAACTTATAAAGCACAAGTTACAACCGGCTGCTCTACCTTGGTAAAAATCTTGGTGCTGCTTTGTTTCACTTCTTTGAAATGGCCCTCCTCGAATTTTTTCAGCCAAACCCAGTCACCCTGAAAGAAATCACATTTTGTTATCATGAAAATTTTAAACGCAGAAAAAAAAACTCACTGAAGTTCTAAAACAACATTGTGTGTCTTTTAGTGTGTAACTGACCAAATGCAACATATAAAAAACTATCTGAAATTCTGCTCCTTAGTTATGGCTTAAAAAAATAAAGCTACATTTTTTTGTCCATGTTTATTTTTCTAACAGATTGTCCTTCACATATTGTCTGAAGCAGCAGTAATGTGATGACTATTTCACTGTAACCCACCTCATACACGGCCACGCTGGAGTTCTCATGGGTTGCCGTCTGCATGCTGTTAACAGAATGTGACGGGTCTGCAGATTTCTCATCCAACACGCTCCTGGACTCACTCAGATCCTCCAAAGTGATTTTCTGGATGACATTAAACATAATTTTTTGTCTTAGGTGTACACTAAAGCACTTCACTTTGGAAAAAACATGACAGCTCTGAACGTTTGATAACTAAAAAACACAGGGACCACAGCTAAAAGAAGTTGACTTGGTGCTGCTTGCCTTTCTGCTTAGCTGAGGATTGATAAAAGTGAGATCCTCTAAAGTCAGGAGGATCCGATTGGGACCTTTGACTAGTTGGATTTGTTGAAGTCTCCTCCTGCAAAAGCGATGTTGAAAATGTAATGAAATCAGTTTAACAAGCAAGTTTCCTTGATGTAGACAACTAAACGCGACACGGTTACCTTATGTAAAGCATTATGATGAGCCCTCCTATAGCCAAACTCAGGATGACAGCCAGCACTATTATGATGTAGGTCACCTCCACACCTGAGGACCAGAAGATGAGAGAACACATACAGTAGCTTAACAGTGTGGGAAATAAGGATTTTGCAAATTACAAAAATGACACAACCCCCCGCTTTGTACCTCCTGTGCAGATGGCGGTCTCTTCAAACCAGCAGCGGGAATCAGGCGGCGGAGGAGATCCTGCTGGAAAATGAATGGACCTCCCTGCAAAACTAAGCACTCCTGATTTTAGGTCCACCATATAAGCCTGATACAGCTGACTCCCCTGCCTGTCAGAGTCCAGGATGACGTAGCTGGTCTTAACATCCCCATTGTTGTCCACCTGGACCCTCTGGTTGAAGCCGCTGAAGGTTGTGTTCTTTGTGAAGTAGGCCAGGTTGGAGCCTGTCAGACGCATGCCTGCTTTCCGAGTGTTGTGGATGGACTTTGCCAGCAGGTATATGCTGTTGTAGATGGTTCCAAACAGTGGGTTAACCTGGAGGTTACAGTAAAAGTTTCACTGGGGGTGCTACAGAAAACATGAGAGGTATCTTATTTTAACCATTTGAATTTGATAATGAGGGAAAATATTACACTTGTGTAAAAACATAGTAAATAATACATGTAACATGATAATGGCATTGTGCTGGTTGTGTGATATTAAATGAGAAGCATTGGTTTTAATACTGTATGGGTGAAACTGGAAACCAATTGACCTTTTACCCATCTGTGGCCACATGTTGATCTAGTTATTGAAGAGGCTCTCCTTTATCCATGTTTTATTTTAGGTTTACCTTACTTTGTTGCAACCCATTTACAATGTTTGCAACATTTCCAAAGTCTACACCAAAATGACCTGCTTTCTAACAACAGACACCAATCCTGCAAGAATAATCCTGATTTGCAGCCTTTTGTGGCATTGGATTTCTTTTGCATGGACTTTTAAAATATGACCAACATTATTATTAATGACAGTTCAACCCCAACTTTTTGATGGGTTCCCTTGAATTTTCACAATATTTACTTCCTAAAAAGTGGGCCTATTTGGAAAGATGACTGACGGGCACATCACCCATTTCAAGTTAAAGGGACAGAAGTCACAGCAACAATGTGTAGGATACGAAAATTTACAGTTGTTTTTCCACATCTTTCAAAGGACACTGGATTCAGTCATGCTCAGCGAGTCTATCTATTTCTTTCCTGGTATCACCTGAACACTGCCTACCTGCTCTGCCTGCACTGGCAGTGTTATTTCCTCGCTTCTCTTGGCTGCAGCGAATGCGTCTTTGAAGGACAGAGTTTCGGAGGCCACGGTGATGGTGAGCACAGCATCGTAGGCCTCCCTCAGGATGCTGTTGTTTTGCAGAGGGAAGTAGGAGACATTGGTGTAGGGGAGACTGTAGTGGAGAGTGTCGTAGGGCACGAACACATACTTCCCTGAAGTCATACCCATCTTGTGTGCCTTTGTCAAGAAAGTAACCTGCTGCTCACCACCAACAAGGATGGAGTGCATGCACATGATGATTACTATAAAGAAAAGAACAAATACATGATGCATGTGTAAGTTATAAATGTAAAAGGATGGCAACTGGCTTAATATCATCTAATGAATAAATCAAAGTGTGCTGGTTGTTGAGGACATCAAGATGCTGACCAAATTATGACATGAGCTTGATTTTTGAATCTAAATTTGTTCTTTTTCTTCTTTGTGAATCTATACCACAACTCTTTGGTAAATACACACAAAAAAAGATGTAAGTACTGTTGATATAAACCATATAAAGTTATTTCCCAAGCCATGGCATTAAATCTGAACATTCAAAATGGCTCCCTGGTCAGCTGCTGAAGAGATAAGCCCTCTTTAGAGGACAGCCAGTATGGGAGACTATTCTGCTGGAGCAAATCTAGACATTTGATGTCTTCTTGTGCGAAATGAGCTCTTTCTGCTTTTAGATTAAACACATATAGCTGCTTCATTGTCTTCACCACAAACTCACCCTTTATTTCTCCTACAACTTGGATTTTCCTCAGTGTGCTCTCCACCTCTGTCTCATTTAAACCCATGGCTGTAACGAGGTTCACGGGGAGCCCCCTCCTCCTCAGAGCAGCAGCCACTCTCGCCGCTGTGTCCATCCACAAGTCCTCGTTGGATGACACCACCACAGAGCTGGCCCACCTGTAGTGTTTAAACACGGTGAACAGCACGTCAGCAGGTAACGGCCCCGTCCTCGCAAACGTGGGGTATCCCGAAGCCCGGTCCAGCTCGTAAGCGACACAGCTGAAGGAAAAGAGCGCCTTGTCCCAGTTCCTCGCCAGCAGAGACGCAGCGATGCAGTATCCCGGGTTGGTGGGGCCAACAAACGCGTCCGCTGATTTATCATAGTAAATATAAGCCGTGAGCGCTTTGGAGGTTTCACAAGGCTCCTGAAGGATAATAAAGTCCATTTTCAGACCCAGATCCAGATTGAGGTCTCCGTTTATCCTGCTCACAGCGAGCCTGGCCGCCGCTGTGGGGAGAGCCCTGTAGTACACAGGGTCGCAGTTCCAAGGCCCCAAGACTCCCACTTTGAATATCAAACAGTGGACGCAACAAGGAAAAGTCAAAACTCCTAAAAGAATCCATAATAGGAAGTTATAAAAGGGAAGCGTCGTTAAAGTTAGTCTGCTTTTTATTATGGGCACACATGGATGGTTTGAGTCCCAACCATTTGGAGAAATATGTTGCATTGTCCTTCCAGGGTGTCCAAATATAGTGAATATTAGTATTCACTTTTCAGTTACACAAATGACACCTACGATAAAACACAAGACAAGGATCTCAGTAGGCTCCTCATTTTCACATGTACTAAAATCCTGACATTTAAACCAGCAGACAACCCACTCACCATTTCTTTAAAGCCATGAAGACAGCTGCAGGATCCGATGAGACAATCTTACAGGTGTCCTCTCGGATATTTCGTCTGTCTTCCCAAATGTCGTCAACTAACCATCCCCAAAACCTTACCTATTCACCCCGGTGTGGTTTAGACGGAGACACAGTCCGGTCATTGTGTTGGGATTATGGGCTGGATGCGACAGGTAGAGCTCACGCGCTGCGTCTGAGACGATTGGAGACAACTTCAGCACCCTGGAGAGCTACTTACATCCAGCAGTCAATGTCTCTGAAGGCTTCTGAGCGTTTCCACGGACGGGTGTGTCCATAGGCAACATGTCTTAAAAAGCAACAAGAAACTCATAAAAACAGCTAAACTGTGTATTTTTCTTCTTCTTTTTCCCTTTGTGTGTTACCTATGTGGAAACAAAACGGGATCATATACTCCAAATCGGGTTTAAACAGTCCAAAATGATCAATTAACTCCAGGAAGCGTTTTTAGATGGAAAAATTTTTGAAAGGATTGGGTGTATTATCAGTATAGGAACCCAGTGTCAGCTACAGGCCCATTCAATCAAATCCCTCCAAAGTGACCCGGGGCCCAAACGTAAGTGTTACTCACTAATCCATTTTCAGTGAGGCACAATATAAGAGGATTGACAGCAGGCCTTAGCCTACTCTAAAAGCCCTGTACTGTTTCAGGAGAGGCCGTTTGTATGATCGGTATAGCCACAAATTATTTACCCTGATTGAACCTGATAGATGAAAAAATAGTTTATTCAGTACAAGTGGATAAAAAAGTAAACTTAATCTCATAGTATGAAAATTTAGTTGTAAACACAGGTGAATGTTAAGTTCACAAACACCTTATGATACACTAAATGGGGTTATTTTTTTCTGTCATGGAGACAAGCATCAAGCTACCTGTACAATTTAATTGGCCAAATAAGTCAGTAGAAAATCAGGTCCCACAAATTAAATGAATATGAATCCTGTTGGAGTGGGAGTAATTAGACATAACAAAGGGCTTTCCCCTGTGGGTCTCATGAGCTCTGCTGCATTTTGCATGCGTCAGTCTTATCAGATCTTTCGTGATAAGCGAGCCTGCATGACAAGGAAGGCTGGTTGCCACAACATCAGTCTTGATCAAAATGTTTAGGCTACTGGATGGATGAGACAAAACAAAATAAGTGGATAAAATCATACAATGGAAGATAAAAAACATTACATAATGCATGAGTTTGGAAGCTGGGGCGAATTATTCAAAAACACATCATGTCACAACTGTGTGTGTGAGAGAGAGAGAGATGAAAAGCGAGAGAGACGAGAGAAAAAGAGAAAAAGAGAGGGAGCAAAAGGGAGAGAGAAAGAGAGATGCATCCACTTCTCTTTCTAACTCTCTGTTTCGGCTTTATGCACAACAAACAGTTCCCTCCAGCTTACATTAAATGTACATAACAATAAACAAAAAGCACTTAATATAGACATTATCTCAGAGATATAACAATTCTTTATGTGAAGAAGGAGCAGAAAAATGATTCCACCTTTGCTGACCCATATCCCACATAAGCTCAAGAGCCTCTTAAACATAACACCTTGACATCGCTGTCCTGCTTCCAGGAATAGAGGACAGAAATGATGACACAGCGTAATGTCCTCAGAGTGAGCAGAGAACACAACACATCCCGATGCTGCTCTCATTGCCAGCAACGTTATGCAAAGTAACGTCTGCAAGAAAAAAATATTCAATAGTAAGGAAATGATAAGGGGAGTGAAGGGAGGATAGTGTAAAAACTTGAAATGCATCAGAGGTCTTCTGTTTCTGTTTCATGTTTCATTAAAGAGTCATCAAGATGGGAAAAATTGGAAAGGAGATAAATGATTAGACACTCCTTGGATTGGTAAAATAAAATAATGAATAAATAAAAAAAAAATGTAAATGGAGACACCACAGAACGGAGTGTATACTACATGCAACTACATATCTATATGCATGTGGTTGGGACTTAAAAGACAAACAATCCTTGAATGTTGTTACCATTATTGAAATAGCTTAAAACCATAATAATGTGCTATAAATTTATTTTTATCTGAAACAATTAACAAAAACAGATAGCCTATTCAATGTTTTTCAGTTATAATAAAAATTGATTCAGTTATCTTCTCAATTAAATCAATATTTTTATTATGTTTTATCCTCTATGTAAGCTACCGATCAATAACACGAAATATTTCGTTATATCATTAAAGTTAAGGCGGTTTTAAAAAGCAAATTTAAAATGATGAGTTAACAGGAACACTTTCTTTCACTTTCAGTGGAAGCTCTAAACTTATTTTGGTCGTGAGAATCTTGACGGTGAAGCGCCAGTGACCAGTGGTAGTTCAGTAAGAATGCCGTCTGCTCTGCTTCCATCTAGTGGAAAATGGATGTTATAGCATTTCAAAACATCCACCTTAACCCAGTAAAAACAAAGTGATAAAAAGGTTTTAATTTTTAATCTACATAAATAAAAAAAGATTAATTCCTCCATCCTTTCATTTTAGTAAATGAGTGAAAGTGTTTAATAAGAAACAAAGATTGTTCAATTGATCATTATGGTGTGTTTTCTCTCGTGAAAATGACATGTGTGATCATTTTTATACTGTCACGATTGTGCAAGGCTATAAAAGAAAACAATAAGCGCTTCTTCACAAGTTCCTTTTGTTAAACCTTCCGCCAACTGTTGTAATAGCTACTTCTGCTTCAGTTATTGTGTGCGTGTGAATCAGTTTGGGCGCGAGCGTGCGATTGGGGGTGACGTGTTAAAACCGACAGCTTCACCCCTCACTTAAACTTTTATTTGGTCATTTTTACAGAGCTGATCTCGGTTTGTGTAGCTATGGAGTCTACAGGATACATCATAGAATGTGTGTATTGTTACACTCTGTGGGTGTGTGATGCTGTCATGCTCCTCTGGGAAAAACAATGGCTGAGTGTGCAGATGAAGAATTGGGGGCCCCCGTCAACTTTGTGAAAGCAGCAACAGATGTTCATCATAATGCCTTACACTCGTCCTGCGTGTTCTCACTGTTCAGATTTAATCACGTGTTTAAAAAATCACCTTCACAGTACAGATGCAAGAGGATATATATAGCTGTTGTATTTTTTATGCTAATAGCTACATGATTAAATATACAAATAATCATCTTGCTAAAATTGTCAACCATCTGCAAAATCTATAGGCCTACTGGAAAACCTGCAGGACCAACATTAATCCATTTTGTGTGCAAGGCAGCCACAGGAAGAACTGCGTTTCCCTTCACATTATCATCAGTTTAATCAAAAGTTGAACTTGTGGCCAAATGAAACACATAACCGCCTTGTTGTGTAACACTTTTTCTTTTCTTTTTGGACGTCCGATGCAGCTACAATGAGCAACGCAGGCACATCAAACCCACAAGAAAAAGGAGAAGTGGGGCGGAAGTTCACCTAAAGTCCTTTAAAAATAAGAGGTGTTGTCCCAACAAGAGCAGCATTTAATGTTTTGATCACTAACGGGGTCCCAAAGCGATGCCCAGCAAAACCCTTGGCAGACTCCAACACAGTAGTGTATATGTGCTCACACATGTACAATCCTCACAAAAGGCTAGGGATACTTAGCGTCTGCATGATGTTGAAATACTTAAATGGACTTGGCTGTTGCTTATACCGGTTCATCTCATTTGACTGTCTCTAAACTTTTGAATGCACATGTGCAACTTTTCAATGTTTACATATTACACAGACTACTCCCTCAGTACTTCACTGACCTCCTCCTGCCCCTTAACATCCAAATCAAACTTCAGACTGTTGGCCTGCTCTCCACCCTACAGACTGAGGACTTTTGCTGATAGAGCTCTGTCACTCAGGACTTATCACCCCCTAAACCTGACAGGCCCATCACTGGACACCTCCAAGAACTCTTCAAAACCATCTGTTCACCGACACTGACTAAAATCCCCTAGTTCTTTTAATTTAGTCAGTTTATGGCTTAAGGGTGTCCTTGTCACTCCACCTTGGGTGTGTTCAAAGGCTGGATTTTTTTTATTACAGAACAGAGAGGCATGACACAAACTGTACAAGGCATGTAATATTTTTTCCATTCAGAGAAAACAATTAAAATACTCGTGTGTGCATCATAAAAATGTCACTGACTTGGTGTATGAGTTTTATGGCAACAGTAAAGCCATTCACAGCTTGGAGCCGAGCACAGTGCAAAAGCATTGTCCCAATAAGTTGAGTCCACAACAGAACTAGTCATAACAACAGATTGTATAATTCCATAAGTAGTCAGTAGTGGTTGATGAGTGAATAACATGGATGAATACCCAGCGTGGTCCACTACACCGGGGACAGTAGGGGAATTGGGACTAGCCTCATTGCTGAGCTAAATTACGCTGGATGATATTACATTGGCTTCCAGTACAACAGAGGGGTATTTTTGACCAGGATCTGTCCTTTGATTCACAAGTAAATCAGGTTATGAAACTACCCCTTTTTTCTATTTAACATTGCCTAAATTAATTCAGCTTTAATTGTATATAGCTCCAGTTCACAAGTAATCTTCAGAGATGTTACAGTCAATCCAATGTAATACAATACATCATTGTCTATATTTAATTAAAACATATACATTCTATAAACCACTTTAGTCCAGTTTATCACTGTGTTCATGCACATCAGTCAATAAAGAATTAATTGCACAACAAAGAAAACAAATGTATTGCAATCAGTTCTTTAACCCAGGCTACGGAAGATTCTGCCTCCCGTTCTACTATCACAGTCCCTAAGAACCACAAGTAGTGAAAGTGCTGTGTTGAGAAAATATAGAATGATGAAATGTATTAACGGAAGGTGGACACGTCAAATTTTAAATGTGGGTATAGAATTTTAAATTCTGTTCTGGGTTTGAAGGAACTAACTACAAGTTAGAAGAAGAAGCTTGAAGGCTGATTTTGACTATCCCTAGCCATCCCTTAAGATGCATTGGGCTCCTCTTTGAGCTCTCTACTCCCCATAGATAAATATGTGACATTCTTACTGTCAATACCTTGTGTTTTTCTTTCTCTCTCAGCATATTATCCTGATGATGAGTTATGATCTGGTTCTGATTGATGCCTTCCCTCCCGTTAACTGGGAGTATTTCCTCACTATTGTCTTCCTCTGCTGCCCTGTGGATGCTCAGGGTGGGAGACTGAATCACAGAGAAGACGAGGGTGGCCCACTGATTTTTATTAGCTAATTATTCTTTTTTATTATTTGGCTTGAACAAAGCCTGTTAATTTGTAGTAAAATGCACTTGTGATAAACATAAAATGGTTTAAATTAATTGGATTGCACCAGCATGGATTTTCTTACTTTGAAAACTGGCAACCGGAAGTACTCTCATCTTGCACGCTGACATGCTCTGTGGTGGAAAAACTGAGCCGAAGGCAGGCACGACTTCATGGGATGGGAACAGAAGAGTGTGTCCCAACTTGCCAGCCGCTGGCAGTTTATTGTGGCGGAGCAGACACTGGTACAGACCCACGGAGCTCGTGACGACCAGCAGCCAGGCCCGGGACGCAGGAGCGCTGCGGGACTCCAGAAAATGGGAGCTGTAAAGTGAAAAATCAGCCGGAGAACGGACTGTCTGGATTAAAGTAATCAAAGTAAGATATTTCGAAACAACATTCTAAAACACAAATTGTTGGGGAGTGTAATCATTTCCCTAAAGCTGCTAATGTCCTCTTAGAGTTGTTCTTTAAACTTCCGTCTATCAGCGGTGCGATTTCAGAGATAGAAACGCAGACGACATCTGGTCAGATCAGGTTTCACGTTTGCCTCAACCAGCCCTGGTTGTCCCGATGGAACTGACCAAACTCTTGAGTGTAGTTACCGCAAATTATTCAGAAAGAGAAGGGGGGGGGGGCAAACTTTGCAGTGCGGATGAAGTGTTGCCAGTAAAGTGCGCATAACTCAGGACGCGTGTGGAGCTGCATCGTGACAGCTAAAGAGGGGCGGGGTGCGATTAATTAACGGTACATAGATAAAAGCAAGTGATGTGATTGTTGAAGATATTTCTGCAACTGAGCTCCTAGCTCCCAGCGGTTTGCCACGTACGGCTGCGAAGAAATTTGATCTGTGTAGGTGCCCGTGCAGAGAGCGCACACCCGCCTCTCCTGTTAACTTCTCCCGACAAAGGCATGGTGGTTCACTTTGTGGTAATGCACGGAGAGCTGCAACAAATTAGACCCAGCTGATCAGGCTTTTACAGGGACTTCAGAACCCATGTTTAAACCCAGAGTAGAGGGTTAGATTGCGGTTAGGACAGCGGCTGGGTTTACGGCAGAACAGTGTGGAATAAGAGTTTAGTAAAAGTAACAGAAATACAACCTAATCTGCAAATTATGTGCTGTACCATGGTGTTGCATGGATTATGATTAGTGTTGCATGAACATCAGCTTCATGTTGTGGTTTGAAAGGATCAAACTTTATTGGCTGCTTTCTACAAAATGATAAGATATTTACAAGAGAAACTAGAGGTTGCAAATTAACCTCAGCTGTTAACTGGTTGCAGACTACAGCTGTTAGGACCACCCTTGTGTCCCATAGGGAACCAGGTTATTTTATAATCCTTTAAAGTGAGCATAAGAAATAATTCTTTTGAGTTTAGTAAAGTTTTCGGAGGTGGCTTCTTTTTTTTACTCATTTCATCCCAGCCCTGTATTATTATTATTCCTAAAATTGTATCAGTTAACTTCAGATATTTCAACATGATGTGCTGTGTGACCGTCTAAATCAGGGGTGTCAAACTGGTTCCAGAAAGGGCTGTGTGGCTGCAGGTTTTCATTCCAACCAAGCAGCAGCACACCAGACTCCACTCATCTCATCAAGTGAATCCAGTTTTAACATGAAGTCTTGATGAGATGAGTTGAGTCTGGTGTGCTGCTGCTTGGTTGGAATGAAAACCTGCAGCCACACGGCCCTTTCTGGAACCAGTTTGACACCACTGATTTAGACCAAAAATGCGTTTTAATATCTGATGATAACTTGCTCATCTTGACCAGCCTCCATGTATTTTCTTCCTTGGCAGATCTACCAGCGCTTGTCAGAGGAGGCCAGCAATGGGCTTGAGGAGACCCAAGACAGGTGTTTAATTTTTCGGAGAAAGTTCAGAACCTATCTGTCGAAGATCTACAATGCCAATGCAGACGACATCGACAAAGTGAGTCCAGATTTTGAACCATAAAAGTATTAAAAGAGAGTAAAGGAGAGAATTTACATTTTCAGAATATAAGCCAGATTAAATGAAGCTTCTGCTGTCGTGCATTAGCATGTTAGCTGTGCTCTGTAACTGTGTATCCATTTCCCTGCTTTTTGTGTCTCAGCTGCCTGTGTCCATGGAGGAAGTTGTGGACCTGCTGAATGATGTAAACCAGCAGCTGGGGTTGAGCGGGGAGGACATGTATGAAGAGGATGAGATAGAGTTGGAGCATCAAAGAAGACCGGCTCACTCCAGTCCTGCTCATTTGGCAGAAAGCAGTGCAACCATATCACACATTAAGTTTTCTACTCCTTCTCCCAACAAAAGCCTTATTTCTCCTTCCAAAAGACTGGTAACTGATAATTTTTATGGACTTAATTGTACTGATTTTGATTACCCACAAAGATTATTGACTTTTCATAATTTATTCCTCAGATTTCCCCCAAAACGCCACCTCACTGGGTTGAAGATCAGAAAAGTCTCCTTCAGATGCTCTGTCAGCAAGTTGAGGCCCTGAAGGTCAGAATCAGTTTATTTTATCATCATCTCCCGGAAATTCAAGCACAGTTGAAAATGAATCAGCTCCTAATTACTGTTGTGTATTGCATCATTACGTCTGTTTTGCAGAATGAGGTTCATGATCTGAAACATAATGCATCAGCAAACGTAGGGTCTCCTCATCATAAAATGTATGGAGAAAGCTACAGGGCTGAGGCTCTGCAGGAACCCTTTACACCGGTCCAACCCTACCATGGAGCCCCCCTAACAGGTCAGTGTGTTCCTTGGGTCTAAAACATTGTAAAATACAGATTTCTGTCTTGTTGGTGTTTTATATATGTATCTATATATGTAAATTTCTTTTTTTTGTCTCAAGTTGCCACAACAGGTCCCTCACTCTACTACAACCAGTCTCCAGCTTATAATTCTCAGTACCTCTTACGCACAGCAGCAAATGTAACCCCTACCAAGGTAATAATATACATTTTTCCCCGTTTGTCATTCCTAAACTTGCTCACTTTTTTTTTTTTTAACTCTTATATTCATGTTTTGTTCACACAGGGCCCGATGTATGGTGTGAACCGTATGCCATCTCAGCAGCATATGTATGCCTACCAGCCGCCCACTCACACCCCTCCTCTGCAGGCAGCCCCAACCTGCATGTACCCGCCACAAGAACAGGTGTTTGGTGCCCCCCTCCGATTCGAGTCTCCAGCCACGAGTCTGCTTTCCCCATACAGTGAGGAATATTATGGCCAGAGTGTCACACAACAGACAACTAACCCTTCACTGCCTGAGCCTGGATACTTCACCAAGCCGGCTGTAGTCCCTGTTCAGCCACCAAAAGGCGTTGAGGGGAAGCCTGTAGACTTCGGGAAGCTGTCTTTCAACCAGCAGGCTCACGCTGACGTCCCAAAAGTGCCCAGTTTTGGTGCAGGAGCCGCTGCCCAGTCCACACCATCAACCGCGTTTAAATTCAATTCCAACTTTAAATCCAATGATGGAGATTTCACTTTCTCTGCTTCCCAAGGCAAGCGCAGCGAAAGCTTGCTTGGTCTGCTCACATCAGACATTCCCAATAAAACAGACGCTGTTACAGAGAAGCCTCCAGCCCAGGAGCAACCCCCCAGCCAATCAAACATCTTCACCTTTGGCAATAAAACTATTCCAAGCTTCTCATTTGTTGAAGGTGTACAGAACACAGCTGGTGGAGGGATTTTTGGGAAAGTGGAGCAGCCGTTTAAATTTGGGGAAGTAACCAAGCCTGTGTTTGGTGTTGCTACGTCAACGTCAGAGCAGGAAAGAGTCATGGAGAGCGACAATGACAGCACACATGAAGATGAAGATGGGCCCCACTTTGAACCCATTGTACCTCTTCCAGATAAGGTAGATGTGAAAACGGGTGAGGAAGAGGAGGAAGAAATGTTTTGCAACAGAGCAAAGCTCTATAGATTTGATGCTGAGACAAAAGAGTGGAAAGAAAGGGGCATTGGCAATGTTAAAATCCTTAAACACAACACTAAAGGGAAGGTCCGCCTTTTGATGAGAAGAGAACAAGTCCTTAAGATCTGTGCAAACCATTACATCACTGCTGACATGCCCCTGAAACCAAATGCTGGCTCTGACAAATCCTGGGTGTGGAATGCCGTTGATTATGCCGATGAAGAGCCAAAGCCCGAACAGCTGGCCATCCGCTTTAAAACTGTGGAGGAAGCATCTCTGTTTAAAGCGAAGTTTGAGGAAGCCCAAAAAGTAGCGACCGCATCCCCAGAAAAGCACACTCGGCAAGAGAGGAAAGAGGAGAGCTCTAAAGAATCAGAGTCACTGGCAGCCCAGTTTGCACTTAAGGAAGGGGAGTGGGATTGCACTGTGTGCTGTGTGAGGAATAAAGCCACAGATGTGAAGTGTGCTGCATGTCAAACCCCTAATCCCCAGTCCTCATCAAAGCCAGACATTCAGGCTCCTGCTGAAACCAAAGCTAGTCCATTTACTTTCAAGTTCGGTACTGATTCGACAAAACCGAGCAGTTCAGGCTCCACATTTACTGGTTTTGGTGCTTTTGGAGCCTCTGTACCCTCCACATTTACATTTGGCATCAGCTCCTCAAAACCTGCAGACAAGGCAGCAAGTGCGTTTAGTTTCAGCTTTGGGTCCCAGTCGGTCCAAAAACCGGGGCAGTGGGACTGCAGCAAGTGTTCTGCCAAGAACGAGGCCTCTGCAGTCAGTTGTGTTTCTTGTGGAACCCTTAAAGCTGCAAGTAAAACACCTGTCCCAGCACAAGCCCCACCAGCTGCAGCTGAGCCAACAGCACAGACATCTATTTCTGCTGTTGACTCTGGGTTTGGTGCATTGTTTAGCAAGAAGCCCGGACAGTGGGACTGTGACATTTGCGAGGTGAGAAATGAAGCATCTTCCGACAAATGTGCTGCCTGTCAAAGCCCGAACCCTGCTGCAAAGGCAAAGGCCGGGGCCCAAGTAACGCCAAATCTACCAGCAGCATCAGGGTTTGGTATTGATTTCTCTAAGAAGCCCGGACAGTGGGACTGTGACATTTGTGAAGTGAGAAATGAAGCATCTTCCGACAAATGTGCTGCCTGTCAAAGCCCAAACCCTGCTGCAAAGGCAAAGGCCGGGGCCCAAGTAACGCCAAATCTACCAGCAGCATCAGGGTTTGGTATTGATTTCTCCAAGAAGCCCGGACAGTGGGACTGTGACGTTTGTGAAGTGAGAAATGAAGCGTCTGCTGACAATTGTGCTGCCTGTCAAAGCCCGAACCCTGCTGCAAAAGCAAAGGCCCAAACAACGGCCAAACCACCAGCACCATCAGGGTTTGGGACTGACTTTTCTAAGAAGGGTGGGCAGTGGGACTGCAACAACTGCCTGGTTAGAAACGAAGCATCAGCCACGAAATGCGTTTCCTGCAATGCTCCCAACGACAATCCCTCTTTAGAGGCCATGTTTTGCATGAAGGACGGGGAATGGGATTGTGACACTTGTCTGGTTAGAAATGATGCGTCTGCCAGCAAGTGTGTTGCATGTCAGACCCCAAATCCCAATGCTAAAAGCACAAGTAGCTCCGCTCCCTCAGCCTCCACCTCCAGTTTTACCTTTGGAACCAAGAGTTCATCGAGTCAGCCTGCCCCCACTGGATTTTCAATGCCTTTTGGAAGTGGCAGCACTTTTAAGT
This sequence comes from Craterocephalus amniculus, assembly GCA_036024015.1. Taxonomy (NCBI): domain Eukaryota; kingdom Metazoa; phylum Chordata; class Actinopteri; order Atheriniformes; family Atherinidae; genus Craterocephalus; species Craterocephalus amniculus. The sequence goes on from JAVQJG010034634.1 coordinate 21,974, forward strand.
TTGGTCAAAAGAAAGATGAAAGCTCTGCCTCTTCTTTTAAGTTTGAAGCGCCTCAGTCTGCAGCAGCTGCAACTAGCTCTTCAGGCTTCTCTTTCTCGATGCCCATTCCAGCCGGTGGCTTCAAGTTTGGTATTCAGGAGCCTGCAAAGGATTCTGCTGTGCCTGATGGTCAGCCGCCATCAGGCTCAGCCTCCAGTTTTCTTAAGAACATTGCCGACAAACACAAGGAGAAGGAAAATGTGTCGACGCATTCAGCAGACCAAACGGATCAGGATCAAAATCCACTAATCACTGGAAAAGCCAACACTTTCAGTTTTTCAGACTTGGCTAAATCCTCTGCAGGAAATTTCCAATTTGGCCAGAAAGATCCTGAATTCAAAGGTTTCTCTGGGGCTGGAGCGCAAGTTTTCTCTGCGTCCCCAACCAAGACGGAAGCCTCAAACGAGCAGGAAGATGACGGCATGTATAAAACGGAGGAAATCGATGACATCCAGTTTGAACCGGTGGTCCAAATGCCTGACAAGGTGGAGCTGGTGACTGGTGAGGAGGACGAACAGGTCCTCTATTCTCAGCGCATCAAGCTGTTCAGATTTGATGCCAGCACCAGTCAGTGGAAAGAGCGCGGTGTGGGAGTTTTAAAATTCCTGAAAAACAACGCCAATGGGCGGCTGAGGGTACTGATGAGAAGAGAGCAAGTTCTGAAGGTGTGTGCAAACCACTGGATCACCACCACCATGAACCTCAAGCCTCTGGCGGGCTCAGACAAAGCTTGGATTTGGATGGCCAACGACTTCTCTGATGGAGACGCTAAACTCGAACAGCTGGCTGCCAAATTTAAAACCCCCGAGCTCGCTGAGGAGTTCAAGGAGAAGTTTGAACAGTGTCAGAGGCTCCTCCTGGATATCCCCCTGCAAACCCCTCACAAGCTGGTCGACACGGGCAGAACCGCACACCTAATTCAGAAAGCCGAGGAAATGAAATCTGGTTTGAAAGACCTGAAATCGTTTTTGACTGATGAGAAAACGAAGATCAAAGATGACAACACGCAGGGAGACGTCACGACCGGTGATGTTTCTAGCCTTGTAATCAGACCTCATGGTGAAACCACTGGGCCCACGTTGGAGTGGGACAACTACGACCTAAGAGAAGAGGCTTTAGACGACACAGCTGACTCCTCTGTCTATGCCTCCCCGCTGGCCAGCAGCCCTCTGAGAAAGAATCTGTTCCGCTTTGGGGAATCCACCAGTGGGTTCAGCTTCAGTTTCCAGCCTGGCATCAGCCCTTCCAAGTCCCCATCTAAGCTTAACCAGAGCAGAGCCTCTGTGGGTACTGATGACGAGCAGGACACAACCCAGGACGAAGAGCGGGATGGACAGTACTTTGAGCCTGTGGTCCCCTTGCCCGATTTGGTGGAGATTTCCACTGGCGAGGAAAACGAACAGGTGGTCTTTAGCCACAGAGCAAAACTGTATCGCTATGATAAGGAAGTGGGACAGTGGAAGGAGAGGGGCATCGGAGACCTCAAGATCTTGCAGAATTTCATCACCAAGCGGGCGAGGTTGATCATGAGGAGAGACCAGGTGTTGAAGCTCTGTGCCAACCACTGGATCACAGAGTTCATGAGGCTGGAACCTATGAGAGGTGCGGAGAAGGCCTGGGTTTGGAGCGCCACTGACTACTCTGAAGACGGAGATGGGAAAGTTGAGCAGCTTGCTGTGAGATTCAAGCTGCAGGACACTGCAAATGCATTCAAACAGGTCTTTGAAGAGGCCAAGGTTGCACATGAAAATGAGGAGCTTATGACGCCAGTGACATTGCGAGTTGCTTCACCGCAAGACAGCGGAGCGACAGGATCTGCAGACCCTGCTACAGCTGTGTGCGGCAAGGCGGCCATTGCTGTTCTGGAAGAAACCACAAAGGAACGTACAGAACCCGCTGATAGCTGGCCGTCTCTCGCTGGACCCCAGAGTCCAGTCAACCCCATGAAGAATGTGGTGTCTCCCCCAAAGTTCGTCTTTGGCACCGACTCAGTTCAGAAGATTTTTGGCACTCCTAAATCTCAGCCAGAATCTCCATCAGGTGGGAAAGTCCTGGAGTCTGGAGGTGCTGCCAAGACTACACTTGCAGCTCCTGCCTTCAAAATGAATACAGGTAAGAAAACAAACTTTGCTAAATATTTCCTTTTCTTATCTGGAATGAGTATTACAGCCTTTTTGTAATTATTTCGTTTGTCTTTTTCCATCTGCATCTCATTGTTCCATCATTGTAGCACTGATCCAGCTCATCACTTATTACAGCACACTTATTAAAATGTTGCGTTGTCGTTGCACACAAGGTCAATATGCAGAAATGTATCCGAAGTTAACATATCAGCATTATAACTCATTGGCCTCAGTACTGGGTCATGCCACAGTCACAATATTTCATATTTGAAACATTTTGGCATTCAGTTTCTGATTTTACCAGCCTCACAATTAGTTTCTCTTCGCCCAACAACCCGTCATCCCTTTAGGGCTGGATTTTAGGCTTTTCAAAGATAACCCAATGGCTTTTTGGACCAGCACATCCACCATCCAATTTGACCCCCCAGGTACTCTAATTACTGCAGTGTGTGTTAACACCTCTCAGCTGTCACCTGGCTGCCCCCTACTACTGCTAGATATAAGAAATAATAACCTGGATGCACGGAGTGGTTAAAACAGTAAAGCTAATGTGTTTGCATGTCAAGTGTGTTGAAGTTCAGGTTTTATTGATGATTTTTTTTTTAAATAATAGGACACTAATATGATGGGATTAAAGTGTTTTTCAAAAAAAAACTTTTTTTTTTTTTTTTATTTATTTTTTCCTTTTACAAAATTTAAGAAATAGGGAATAGTTTTGGTGATTTTAATATAACATTAGTCATCTGTTCAAATAGCTTTATTTTGATAGGACCTCCTACATTTGCATACATAATAGAGTATTATTGTCTTCTAATAAAAGTGCATATGGTTGGTGTTTTTGGCCTGTATTTTCCACTCTCATTAGAACATATGCTTTCACTGCATATATACAAAACCCTGAATTTATGGAATTATATTGATCTGATGAATATTAAGTTATATCTAATGGCCTTGCAGTTTTTCCTGCCTTAGACTAGAGTTTAGAACATCAGTAATAGTCGAATGCCTTCCTAAAGGTGAGCTGAGAGCAGAGGCTGTTCCTTCAGGGAGCCATGCACTGTGCAAACGTCACAGGTGCCATTTTTAGTGCTGGATGTGTAGCAACAGTATGAAATGTAATTCCCTGCCTGGTGAGAGTTTGGCCGGGGATGTGCTCATCAGCAAAGGCTAATTACAGTAGAGGTGAGGCTCAGGTATTTGTGCTGTTTAATGTAACCAGGGATAAGTGGTGTGAAGAAAGGGGTCGCACACATTACTGACTTCACACGTCTCTGTAGTAACGCACATGCTTGCTACTCGTGTCCTGCATGAGGTTTGTTTTTGTTTTTCGTTGTGTGCAAGTGTTCCTAACACATTTGGTTATGAAGCCAAAAACCTATTTGATGATAATTAACTTATCGTTTATTTCTTTTGAATGTGTCATTAGGTTCCCCACAGGCGGGAGGAGGCAGCTCAGGGCCGGATGAGGACTCTGAGGTAGAGGTTTTGTACGTTAGGGAACCCACTGCAGAGCAGGCAGCTTTAGCTAGGAAACTGCAGCTGCCTCTCACCTTCTTCTGCTACAAGAACGAACCAGGCTACACCAGCGACACTGAAACCGATGGTGAGACAAAAAGATATGACTCTGACCATAGAAAGGTCTTCTTGATTCAAACTTTGCTTAATTTTCCCACACATGGTTGGCAGTGTTTTTTATTGGGTTGTCATTAGTTTGTTTTGTGAAGCCCACATACATGTGAAACCAAATGAGATCCTGTAGTCTCCTACCCTGGCATTAAACTGTAATGATGAATGAGAAGCTCCTAAATCATGAGAGTGTGGACAGAACTCATATTTTAGTCTTATCAAGCAAATGCTTCTAAAGGAAATACATATTAAAGTTGTTTTGGACTTTTAGATGAGGACTACGAGTCAGCAGTGAGAGCCTTGAATGGAAAGCTGTACCCGGATCCTCCTGCAGCTGCTAGCACGGCCGTAGCTGCAGCTTCTGCTGACGGTAAGTCTCTGAAACTCTTCCCCGCTTTTAATCCATTACATTCAGGATATGTTCATATGCACACAAATGTTTTTATATTTTTTCTTTTTATGTAAAGCACATTTGTTTACATGTAGTGAATAAGATATAATATAAGATAAAATTCCATTTGGCTCAGTTATCAAAGCATCATTGATTCATTTTAAGAAAACAAATTGCAATTTATTAAAAGTTTATCATAAACAATATCACATACGAATCACTTTCTCACATTAACCCTGTGTGTGCTGCATTCAGAGGCAGACTGCCAGGTTGTGTGGGAGAAGAAGCCAACACCAGAGGAGGAGGAGAAGGCTAAGAGCCTCCAGCTTCCTAATACATTCTTTTGTGGCCTGAGCACAACCGACAGTGACCCTGACCAAGACAAGCCCGAAGACTTTGAGATAGAAGTCCGCAAAGCACAGCAAGATCTGGTATGGGGCATAACGTGTGGCGAGTTTGTACAGATGTTTTACACAGACATTCCCATCTCACTGAGAGGAATGTGTTTTTAACCATTTGAGCAGTAATGTAAGTTTTATTTTTATCAGATTGCAGAGTTAAACATAGCTCAGGAGGCCTCAAGCAGTCCAACAGAAGACCAAGAAACTCCAGCCTCAGGACCGTCATCCAGCGCTGCAGTGGCTGCAGGTGGTACATCCACACCAGATGAGCCGGTCTCAAACCCGCCAACAGAGACTCCCAGCAGCAGCTCTCCTATTGACCTGTCGACTAAGAAGAACCAAGAGCCCGAAACCAAGCTGGAGACTGATGCCGCTTCGACTGATGAAACGACAAATCAAGGTCGGAGATAATTTTGGTGTTTTACTACAGAAGTAAAATCTTTCACATCAGGATTTGTTGGTTGAAATTAGGGATTAGCTGTGTTCGTCAAAGGCTCTGATAAGCCTAGAATATGAGATCATATGTAGTTAAACCTCAAGAACCAACCCAGTAGTTTTTCATTAAACTTTTCCCTTATTCCTGAAATGGATGGCTTATTTTCTTAAGTTACAGTATTGATTGATGTGAGACTTGTTAAACTGAATTAGTGAATTATCTTTGTTGCTTCAGACTCCTCCACCTTTGGCTGCAGCTCCATTGCTGGATTTTCGTTTGCTGACTTGGCCAAAAACAGTGAGGGATTTGCGTTTGGAAACCAAGGTTGGTCTCACATCTGCCTTTTTTTTTGTTTTTTTTTTAAACTTATCGCTCTGTTGTGTTAAACAGAAACAATTTAATCTCATGTTTCAATTCTTTATTTAGACTCCAATTTCTCATGGGCCAATGCTGGTGCTACGGTATTTGGTTCTGCCATGTCCTCTGAACCCAAAAACAACGGTGAGGAGGAGAGAAGTGATGAGGAGACTTCTAACAATGAGGACATTCACTTTGAGCCAATAGTCTCTCTCCCTGAGGTACCTAACTTTAATCTTTCTTCTTTTGTTGATGATTAATTTTAAGTACAAATGCTTCATTTGTGAGCCTCATTATTTTCAGGTGGAGACGAAGTCTGGAGAGGAAGACGAGGAGATCCTATTCAAGGAGCGGACCAAGCTGTACCGATGGGACCGGGACCTCGGCCAGTGGAAAGAGCGCGGCATCGGTGACATAAAGATCCTTTTCCACCCCAACAAACATTTCTACCGAATCCTGATGAGAAGGGATCAGGTGCTGAGGGTTTGTGCCAACCACACCATCTCCCAGGCGATGGAGCTTAAACCCATGAACGCCTCGGCTAACGCTCTCGTCTGGACTGCCACGGACTACTCCGGTACATCTGCTCACACCCGTTTTGTCAGACTTTGGTGCTTCTCAGTTATTTACTCTACGCATGTGTACTCACATCTCTGATGGTCCCGCCTGTCTTTCAGATGGTGATGCTGCCGTGGAGCAGCTGGCGGCCAAATTCAAAACCCCTGAGATCGCCGAGTCCTTCAAGAAGATCTTCTGCGAGTGTCAGAGCCGCATGGGTCAAAGCAGCGTTGATCCCTCTTGCGTTTTGTCACCGCAGATGTCCAGAGTCCAGGAGCACTCAAGAGAGACCAACCCACTGGTGTTCCTGAAAGTGGCTGCTGATGACCAGCCACTGGGCACCATCACCATAGAGCTTTTTTCCCATATCGTTCCCAAGACTGCAGAGAACTTCAGGGCCCTCTGCACTGGGGAGAAAGGCTTTGGGCTGCGGGACTCCATCTTCCACAGGGTCATACCTGATTTCATGTGTCAGGTGAGGGATTGTGAAGTTTGTGTAAGGCTAAGGATAAAAATCCAACGGCTGCTTTGTCCTTTTCACAGTAAAGGATCCTTTAAAAAAAACATTGATCTAGACAGTGATCCCGATCCTCTGAAAACATAGCCTTTGGTGGAAGTAACTATTTAGAAGGCAAGGTGACCAAAGAAAAGACAAATCCGATGGCCGTTTTGTGCGTTTTACTGCACTGGTAGCCTGGTTTCTGCTAATGACACTGACAGCAGAGAAGGAATCTGGACTGGTAATGTTACACAGCGACCCACAGCCACTCATGAAGGCATCTGCTGTCTTTAGGTCTTTTTTTTTTTTGTTGTGCATCAGTTACAACAATAACCAGCATAGACATAAAAAAAACTGAAAAAAAGCCACTCAACATTTCAGCTAAAATGTTTGAGAAAACTTTGTGCAGTTTGCTTAGTAGTAATCAAGCTATTTTTTTCAAAGTTATTGAAAGATTATTTCAATAGTAACACTTTTAAAATTATAATGGTTAGAACTGAAGTCAAAGGTCTAAGATGCATAAAACTTAACAATTCCTGTGTAAGCTCGTTTAAATTGCACACTTTGCAGCTGTAACGTTGCTTACCTCTTTGCCATGGGTATTTCAGGGAGGTGACATCACCAAGAACAACGGCACAGGTGGCAAATCCATCTACGGCAGCGCTTTCGAGGATGAAAACTTTGATGTCCGGCACACAGGCCCCGGGATCCTATCAATGGCTAACCGCGGAAGGGACACCAACAACTCGCAGTTCTTCATAACCCTTAAGAAAGCCGAGCACCTGGACTTTAAGCATGTGGCTTTCGGCTGGGTACGGAACGGCATGGATGTGGTGCAGCAGATGGGAGAGCTGGGCACAAAGAGAGGCTCTCCCTCAAAGAAGCTGGTCATCACAGACTGCGGACAGTTGTAGCTCTTTAAATATTGAGGTTTACTGCTCAGTTTAGGTTAAATTAAAAAGTAAACAGATTTTAGATAATGTGTTACATGTGCAGTATTCATCTGCTAAAGCTGAAAACTTAGTCACAAGGCTCTGGTTACAGGAAAATAAAACCCTTCATCACTCAGATCTGCTCCCACTAGTGTGGAATCTGCATTTATGATGCAGTCCTATAATGTCCTAACGAACAGGAAGCTGCGTAGAACAATGGAAGGAGACCTTTGGAGCAAGTGGTGTATACCTTTGCACTCACATCTTAAATCCTATGTCAATTTTTCATGTTCATTTTGTGTATAATTGTACATGAGCTACTTTTTAATGTGTTTTTTTTCTCTTGCTTGTGTTAAATTTGAATGTACCGGTCCTCTTCATTTGTTTCACTCCCCTTTTCTGAAGGAGTTTCAATGTAGCCGGAAAGCAAGCTTTGAAACCGAATGCACCAATGGTTTGCTACCAAACCCTTGCCTTCTCTCAAAATTCTGCCTTTGGTTCATTTTCACTGTAAGGCATCCCTGTTGATTTTCTTTATGCAAATATATTTAGAGTGGAGATAACTGGACTTCGTATCTGCCCTCTTGGACTGAAATGTCTTTGTTGTCTGCCCATTTGAAAGAGGGTGTACAGATGACTACATGTCTGGTTTGACTTTTACTGAAGAGCCCCATTAACATGTATAGATTGAGATTATCACAATAAACATTGAAATGGTGCTTGTTGTACCAAAATATGCTGATCAGTAAGAAATAAAGTTGCTTTACAAATAGTATATTGTTTTTTGTTTTTATATACATTATGCCTAAAAACAAGTAGACATTACAGTCTCACAAATAGTTCTTGTGAATAAGTTGATTTTTGTGTCATGAAATATAGGCCTGTAACAAGACCACTTTTCCAAACCGATACTTGCATCCGAGTACTTGACAATACAGAGTACTGATACTTTTACCATGCTAAAATGCATTGAATTGGAAGAGGTTATATTCTCTGCTTCTCTGCTTTTTACAGCCAACAATGGTGAAATAAAATGAAATGTAAATCAAAAAATGACGACAAAAAAATTTCAAATGAAAATAAACATTGCGTGTAATAAATTGATCGGTTCCTGGGGTCGATGGACTTAAATGAGAACGAGGACTTAAGAGGGTATGGGTACCGATGCAACCCTAAATATAAATATTTCCCTCATGGAGACTGGGAATTGGTAAGAGAAAATCTACACATACAGTAATGGGTGGCTGTTATTTCATCTCAAACTTTGGTCCTCCACCACAGGCATGGGGCTTGTCCGGCACAGGATTTAAGCTCTTCTGGACTAAGGTGTCTGTTTCTCCGGGTATTGGTTGGAGCCACTCCCTTCCTCCACGCCGTCCAAGTGCTCCGATAACTGATAGTAATAATTGTTGCCTTCACCTTCCAGGCATCCTTTCTCCTTATATTGCCATAAATGAGAATGGCTACATCAATCACAAAGACTTTCGTCTTTCAATCAATCAATCATGTCTAGTTGTTGGGGAGCGGCTCAGTGTGCAGTATTTGCCAGTTTTAAAAGTGCATTCAGATGTTTAAAGATCAAATGAAGTTCACATGTAAAAATTATAATATGCTTTAGGTTCATTCTAGTATACCTTAACATCCCCAACTTTTTGTGAGTGGTATAGTAACGGGTGACCAACTTGAGACTTCGGAGTAGAGGCATAAAATAGTTGTAAGGCAAAGCAAGCTGCTTTGTATAGCAGATATGAACATGACAATTCACGATGCTTTAAATACAAACATTAGAAACATTACAGCAAGGTGCAGAAAGCAATAAAAACAACAAAAACCAAGATCACTACATAAGAAAATTAAAGAAAGAAACCCCCAGAAAGAAAAAAAAAATCACTCATCATAAAAGGCTGCAAACAGAAAAGTTTTTAACCCTGATTTAAAACTGCTGACAGTTTCAGCAGACCTGCAGCTTTCTGTGACTTTGTAGTACCAGCTTTGACCACTATGTGGCGACATAGCGCAGACCATCCATCCATCCATCCATCCATTTTCTGAACCGCTTAATCCAAGTGGGTCGCGGGTGTGCTGGAGCCTATCCCAGCTATCAACGGACGAGAGGCGGGGTACACCCCGGACAGGTCGTCAGTCT
>JAVQJG010034639.1:0-10561 GCA_036024015.1 Craterocephalus amniculus
CACACACACACACACACACACACACACACACACACACACACACACACACACACACACACACACACACACACACACACACACCCTGGATGAAATGAAAGGTGTGTTCAGGGCTCCAGAAGGAGCTCCCTGCATTTTGCTTTACATCCGCTGAACCGAGGCGAGATGCCTTTGCAAACTCGTTTGGGTATCAAACCTCGCGTCTCTGCCTTGCATTTGGATAATTCTGGTTGTTTACAGACCAAAGATATTATTTTGGATTGTTTCTAACATTCAAACCCAATTTTGATGGGGGATAATTAAACAGAACATAAAGCTATTGTAATGTCTCTTTGTATATGGAAGCATATGTGTTTATAAGTGCCTACCGCCTCTCAGCAGGCAGAGAAAATGATGAGCAGGCCATGTGACCCCACTCTGTCTGCAGTCAGACACAAGACAGTAGCACCCCAAAGGCTTGTGAATGTATATGCGAAGTCATGCACAGAGTGCGGGGATGGAGAAGAGCACCATGTGTCGGTGTGGATTTTGCATTCAAGCATCAGACGAGTGCGCGATTGATCTGTATTTACAATGTTTACATTCCTCATGTGAAATATTTGGAAATTCTAAATATTATCCTCTCCACGTGATGTCCGGTATGACTACAGTTGCTGTTGTGAGAGGGAGGACATGAGCGTTTTCAGATCATCAGCAACAAAGAAAGATGAAATAGTTCCTACATAATTTGTAAAGCAGTGCTTCTGCTTTTCTCATCCAAGAAATGTAGATGAGAGACGGACGTGTTGGAAGAAAAGGCTCCACCGTGCGTCGTCTGCGTGCTTCGTCCTGCAGTGGAAGGATATTTGCAGACACCTCAGATGATGAGACACTGTTTGCTGTAGCACCCTAGCAGGGAATTCCTCAGCTGCTGCCGAAGAGCTTGAACTTAGCCGGGTTCAGGTTCAGGTTCAGAAAATGTAGTGCCAAACACGTCGGTGACCCGGCCGAATGCCCTAGATTTAAATGACATTTGCTGATGTAGATTCTCTGATGTGTGAGATAGAAATAGAGATATGGAGAGAGGAAGAGAGAGGAGAGGAAAGTGGTTAAAGGCCAGAGTGGAGAGGGATCAGTCTGGAGAGATGGGTGCAGCTGGTGATGGGGTTTATCTCTCCAGGGCTATCAGGCCTCACATCATAATCTCTCTCTCTCTCTCTGTTCAGGTGAGATCACAACTTGTTGCGGCATATTCCCCCTTTTTTCTTCTTTTTTCTGTTTTGGTAAGACCAAAACATTCGGCCGTCAGCATTTTGCTCTGTTATTGTTTATAAAGGAAAGAGTGGAAATGGAAGAATGTTGCAGTCGCTCATGCTAGCTGCTGCAGGAGACTTCAAGTTGCAGCTTGTGTTTCATTAGTTAGGAAGCTTTATTGGCGCTTATGAGTGGTATTTTTTTTTCCATTCGCTTCACATCCATATTAAAAGGAGCCTTGAGCTGAAGAGGTGCAGATGGGAAAAATAAAAAGGGGATTTCTTTTTATTTTTAAAGCATTGAAGCCAGGCTGGGCACCTTGTCTAGCATCGAGTCAATGCAGCAAGAAAAAGAGAAACTGTCGCTGAAAACACGTTTTGTTCTTGTTCCCTGTCCGCCGTAATTCTAATAATCACTGCTCTGTTCAGTTTTCCTCTCAGTGACTGTCCACAGTGATGGATTGTAAAGGAGATGTATTGTCAGTCTTTTCTCAGTGAAGTCCTAACAGCTGACTAGCTAGCTAGCTGCAGTCTGCCTGTCATCTAGTGATTGTGCCTATTGGTTAGAGATTGTGGGTTTCTGCATCGTCTCGTATGCATCGTCTCAAGTATCCGTTTCTGTTCATGCAGTCTTTCACAAATCAAACTTTTGAAAAAAGATTTTTTTCATGTATGTATGTTTTTTATGATTGTTATTTTTATAAATGTACCAGACACTGCAGATGGTGCAGTGCTTTTGAATCTGTGATTGGGCTTCAAAGGATATGTTCTCAATAGCTTTTTTGCTATTTTATGTTATGTGTCCAATGGGTCAAAAGGATAAAGATGTTTTCCTCAATAAAATACTGGAAAACCAAATAATGTCTCTCTTTATTTATTGTTTTCTGCCTAAATCCCGTTTACTGTGCTGGTTTGGTGCAGACAGATGACTCTCTTTGTTTTTATTTTGGGTAAATGAAAGTTGGAGTATCTTTTTTTGTTTTTCTTTCCACTGACATGAGCCATACAGCGGTTCCCTGCTTATTCGCCCAGAGAGGCAAATCCCTGCTGCAGCCCTGCCGGGCCCAGCAGGCCCAGCCAGAAACCAGTCCAGATCTGCCAGAAAGAGCTGTGGCTGAATGTGAGGGGATTTGCTTTCACCCAAAAAAGTGACTTCAACACTTTTGTAGGGTGAATAAATTCGCCTGCTCATCAAATTCTCTGTTAACAGCCCCCCATCCCACCCCACCAGCAACGCAGCAATGACCAGCACCAAGGCCAGCTGGGCCCAGAGTCTGGCCATCTCACAGTTGTCAGGCCTGAAATAAAACTCCCTGACTGTCTCACAGGTCACATGACAAACTGTCCTAGATACAAAGGGATATAGAGAACTATACACACAATGAGTAAGAGATTCCCTCTGTGGCATAAACCTATATATAGCATACATGATAGGGACATTATTGCTTTCTCTTAAGCGCATTTACAGCTCATTAATCTGAGCCATTGAAGGAATGATTGGCAGGCCCTGCCTCAGCTGTGTGCATGTACAGACTCACACACAAACAGCGTTTGTTGTGTACGTCTGCTTGTTCAGGCCATTAACATTCCCTGTCTTTCTCTTTTTCTCAAGAATGTTTTAATTTTGGAAAATAGTCACACACTTATCTCTTTCTGTCATTTTAGGATTCTGTGAAACCTTACTTTATGCTTTAGGAGGGTCATGGTTCTTGCTATCAATGACTTCTTCAGTGTTCATGCTGCCATGAGAGTATTTGTTTAAAAACGTATCCTTTTAAAAAGGATTTGAGGGACTAAACGTTGGCATCACAACACTTTACCTCCACCTCCAGTCCACCATGTCAGCTTCTCTCAAACCGGGGGTCCAAAGAAAATTTCAGCGGATCATTAAAAAAAAAGTTTAGCCTAAAATCATCGAATAAATTTGAGTTTGCTGTTGCGAACACTGATGTATGTTTTCTCGGGGGGTCATGGCTGAAAGAGTTTGAGAACTGCTGCGTTTAAACAACAAATATTAGCTCTGCTTCATGAATGTAAGGAAGGAAAACACTCTTATTGAGTTATTACTATATTTATTTCACTAATTTACATTATTGAATTAAAAATCTTTGTATAGTCTAGTAAATTTTGGTCTGAGTACAGATACATTGCTCAACAATCTATTGTTATAATCAAGTTTTGTTTCTTTTAATGTAGCTAACTTTGTAACCCAGGTTGAAAAGATTAGTTTTTCATTCAAAGAGAAAAAACTGATTTTTTTGTGGTTATTAAGAATAGTTATGATGCAATTTGTTACTCAGTTCAAACATATATAAAGAAAATAGATAAATTAGATGAATAATGGAGACAATAACAAGCATATTAGTAAAAATGTCAGCAATAAAAAATTGAAAGTGAAAATAATGTTGTGAAAATGTGAGTAAAAAGCTGCAGTGAAATATATTAGCAGTAAATAACCTTTAAGTTTAGCATGTAAAATGTGTCATGGAGGAAAAGAGAATCCTCAACCAGCCCTGAAAGCCAAAACAATGAAGTCACTGCTCCAAATTCTGACAATTATGGTCAAATCTCTTGTAAAGTGAAGGTTGGAAGGAGGTTTGGTATCTCCATCACTGTATCAAAGATTCAACCATAATTGTCAGAATTTGGACCAGTCGCTTCATTGTTTCGGCTCTGTAGCTCCGTCTGTGAGCTTATTTCCATCTTTAAACATACACTTCAGGAGAAATATTATCTACAGTACCTGCCAATGGCACAATTAAAGTAAACAACTTACTCTTACTTGGTTTATAGATTACAGAAATACAGCTCTGCATCTGCTGGAGGCGTAGATAGGAAATTGCTGACTAAACCATCTAATAATTAAATTTCACATTATTTGAAACCTGGTTTATCAGAGTATCCATCATATCCATGACGCAGAAGCTGCACTTTCCTCAAGGCTGCTCACTGGTTAGTTACTGTCTTATCACTAAAGGCTTGACATGATCCATATCAAGGATGAAATCACTGAAAGTATCTGAAATCAAAGCTGATAATGTTAACCTTCAGCTAAAAGCTAGCAAGAATATTTATGTGCATCATGCCTGCAGGTGTTTCTGCTGCTGCAGGTCTCAGGATTAGTTTCAAACATGACTGTACTCCATCCTCTCCAAAGAGCCCGTTTCATTTGTGGTTTTTCTTTTAAAAAGTCTGATTGATCGAAAGGCGCCAAAGAACTTACATCTCTGGTTCTTTGAGATGTGGCATCAAATGAATAAGACTTCTTAATTTAAGGGAAGCTTTGATTTAAGGCTGTGAAAAAGTCTCACCACTGTAACCAGCTGGCAGTGTTAGGTCCAATAAATCAGAGTAAATCTACAGTGTGATCCGATGAAGGTCTTTATAATTACCTGTTTACCGTTACATAAAAACTGAGACACTTTCCTGTCATTCATCTTCAGGTTCCCAGTTCCTGCTGGTCGTCTGAGAGCTCATCTGTTCTTTAATGACTTTTCCACTGCAAACATTGCACAGTGGCTGGCTTTCCAGGACTTCGGTCCTTTTTTCCTTCTTCCTCTCTGTGAAGAATTTTTCCAGATGAAATTTTTTTATGGAATAAGCGGGAGCTGTTAGGAGGGAGCCTTCACCGAACTTTGTCCCATTCAGACTTTAGTCCAGTGTGCTGGTGAGGAGCGACAACCAAGGCCAAGCTGACATGCGGCTCTGATTTGCAAAGCAGCTTGATCTCTGAAAACCTAATAACGAGAACATTGAGGCATTGTGTTTTTGTTTTTCGCTTCTACAGAAAATGTGGGAAAGCCGTGAGCAGACGGCAGCAGAGCAGAATCATCTTAGCTTTGCAACCACAATTAAAAAATGAGTACGGCATGTAAAATGTAGATAAAAACAGGATGCAATGATCCGGAAATCTCATAAATAAACACAGAAAACACATGAGAAAACACTCCATGCAGTCGACTCTTTCATTAAAAAAACAATGATGACGGCACCCCATGAGGAGAGGGAGATGTTTACCATTGTGTAGCATCCCTTCTTCTTTTAACATCGGTCCGCTGCATTCATGTCTGAGATAGAAATCTGGCTGCTTCTCAGTCCGTCGTCTTCTTTTTGCATGTTTTGTGTTTTAAAATATATTTTTTTTATGTCAGGACTTTCTAGAGACACCTTCTGCAGCTGCATGTCCTAATGAAACATCTAGCTACCGGGATTCTCCCACTTATTATTTTGATCTGCACTAGAAGACAGAATAGTCAAAGTCTTTGCAATTTATTGTTCCACAGTTTGTGTTTCAGTTCCCCCCATCTTTACTTGTGAGATACTCCATATCTCTGCAGTGGTCTTTCTACATCTGGTCATGTTTCTGACCTGTTGTCTAAATCCATCTTAGCATCTTGTGGAGCACTTTTTTTTTTCTAAATGAACTTACTTTTACAGAATTTTGTTACCTTATCCAGACTTTTAAAGAGATGTGTTGTCAATTCAAGATGACATAATATTTTACATGTAATGGTAAAATGTTGAACTTTTTGTTTATATAAATGTTTTATGCGTTTTATAGATAATGAAATGTTGGTTTATGGTCTTTGCAAATCATTGCCTGCAAACACTACATTCATGTTGACACATGATCAACCATTTATAGGAAACACAAATGAAACCAGATACTGAGAACAAACAGGTCAGCTGCAGTTGGTTAGCAGGTGTCGTTTGCAGCTCATAGCTTTTGTTGCACGTGTTTGAAGGTTGATCAACTTCTCCTAACTTACACCTCAGCTTTAAATCAATAATGGAGTCTGTATGAGGTTAAAAATGGGGCTGGACTCATGCAGACTGAAGGACGAGCGGGAGGAGGCAGGGTCTGATCATAAATTAGGGGTTTGTGTCCAGGTGTAGATAGAGATAAAGGTGAGAGGGAAGGTGATCCTCTCGTCTCAGAGATTAGTGTCATCCAGGTTAGCAGGTTTATCTCATATAAGTCCCAGAACAGATGAGTGTCCTGTCTCTGTGACAGAGCCTTCTACATCTCATTTAACTGTGTCAGGTAAAATCTTTCTGCTTACCTTTCATAAGGAATACATATTTCAGCATTGCACCTCACCTAAACAGTTATGTCTTAACACATCTCAGATCTGACAGCGTGAGTAGCTAGTTAACCTTGCATGGCAAAGACAAGAGCTACTGTTGTGGGGTTTACATTCTCAAAGAGAAATCTGCCTCATGAACCAGATCCATTCATGTTAGTTTTATCACAAATGGTGAATTCGTGTGAAAGAATATTGAGAAACTAGGATCCAATCTATGTTCGGAGTGTTTCTCCATATTCATTAACCTGAATGTACAGTTTCATGTGCCTGGTCCATACATTGTTATGAGTTACAGATGGGTGGAAAATTAAAGGGAAAAATAAAATCCAACATGACTTAGAAGAAATATGTTGGGCAGCCATCAGAACAGCTTCAAGTTATTTCTACCATATGCAATGAATAAATAACAAAAAGATAAAAGTACGGTAAAAAACATACATCAAGACATTTTCTGATAAGACAACTGGTGACCTGATTTTGCTGGAACAACATACAAGGAAAGTATCTAATTCAAAGCCATTTTAGATTAATTATTCAGGTTTTTGTCATCGAAATGTTGGTAATGCTTCTAACAAATAATCTCTCAGAGTACGGTTTTCGCTACAGTTTTTACTACATGCTTCTCTCAGATAGGCTCTGGGTGTGTGAGTGGTTGTTGGTAACCACTGCTGGCATGAGCACACAGCCAGAGTAAACAACATTACACTCATCTCAGCATGAACGGTGGTTATGCATGGCCGCCGGTGCATCGGTGCATGGCCGCTTTGTTTGTGTTTGTGTGAAAGATTAGAAGTTGGGTGGTGATGGGTTGAAACAAGAAGTGCTCTCAGATGACTGATGTAAATGCAACCTCAAATGATTATCACATCCTCAAACACACATGAAAGTCTGGCAAGTATTTGCAAAAAATAGAAAATGAAACTGGCATGGATTTTTATTTCAAAGACTGTTATATACCAACAGCACTAAAATAAACAGATTTTATTATGATGGAAACACAATCACAGGATGAGACTGAAAACTTCATTCAAAATCAGCTTTATAAACAATTTCTCCAGAAAGTAGTTACTTTTGCTGGTCATTTTATTAGTCACATGGTTACTGAAATTCAACCTGAGCATCAAAATGAGGAAGAAAAGGGATTTGTGTGACTTTGGATGGCAGACTTTGAATGATGGAAAGGCAACAGGAGCTCAAATAGTCACAGATTCTTAACAAGCTAAGCCGAACAGCATCTCTGGACACAAAACACATCCAGCGTTGAAGCAGATGGGCTCCAGCAGCAGAAGACCGATTGGGGGGCCCCTCCTATCAGCTAAGAACAGGAATATGAGGTTACAATTCACACAGGCTCACCAGAACTGGACAATAGAAGATGGAACCCACGCTCTGGTTTGATGAGTCTCCTTTTCAGCTGCAATATTTAGATGGTAGGGTGAGAATTTGGCATGAACGCCATGAAAGCATGAATCCATGACAGGCAAGACTCCAGTTTTCAGCCATCCAGCCATGCGTGAATCAATGAACAAATTTACTTGAAATGCCTCGAATTATTTACGATGTGTCATGTTGTAGCATCTGTTGCTGAAAATTATTTCACAAATAATGACATTAAAAATCCCCATGTTACTTTCTAATTGGTCTTTTCTAAAAAAGAAAACAATAAAAAAACAGCAGCATATCAGACTTTAAACACCAAAAAAATAAGTTCACCAAAGCTCCAGACAGACAGCTACCTGGATAGCGGTTTTAAAGAAATGGAAAAAGTCCTTCAACATGCACACAGGATTGATCATAAGTACGTAACTCAGCACCGTGTGTTCATGAACCAACAAACCATCATGCAGTCTGTGAACATGTGTTTGATAATTCATGGCAATCAATTCAATAAATGTTGATATTTCAGTGTGGACCAAAGTGGTGGACCAACATTCCCATCCACTGAGCCTTGATGTTTGCTTGGCCGAAGATTTCACGCTTTATTCTCCTCTGGTTCCTGCAGCAACAAACGTAATGCCAAGAAAAGTGCTTCTGACTGACTGTCGTGGATTATCCTGCAAACTGCTCTGGCTCTTTGACCCCTCTTTGAAACTGACTTTCCCTCAAAACAGATGACAACCTTGGCTCCGGTACAGTCCAGTGTTGCTTTGAATGTACCAGCTGCTTTACATGAAAACACATTCTTCTCGCCACTAATGGTAGCTTTAAAAATATATCTTCATACACTTGACTGCAAAGCCCCAAATACTAAGATAAGACTCGGCATATTCTCCCTAAACCATGTTGGTGGTTGGTTTGAGAATGTTTCACCGAAGCCATGAAGTCTGTGTTGTATCTTGTTCCTGGAGGAGAACGATGTAGGTCAGTGTAGGTCTGAAAATGGCCTCATGTTTACAACTGGAGAGACTCAACGGAACTGGATCCAAGCAATCTGGAGTGTGTTTTAGCCATCCTCATATAACAAACATAACCTTTGCTGAATAAACCACAATATTCTTCTCTCAGAGACAAATGAAACCTTTTTAGGCTTGCTAAGGTAATAGGACCCAGATGGTAGAGCTGATATAAAAGCCAGGTAATTTCATACAAGGGCACTGGGAGATGCTTCCCGTTTGAATTGGAGCAGACTGCCGCAGACTCTTGCATAAAGCCAGATAAGCCAGTCCTGTGTCTCCCAAACTAGATGATCCTCGTAAACTTATATAATTTCCTTAAAAAGAAATTTGATTTCTTTCTGATTAAATCCACTTGCTCGGAGGAAAAGTCTGCTGGACTGAAGAGAAATGTTGATAACTCCTGATTTTCTGCTAAAGCTGCAGCGAGTGACTCTGATAGATTTGCTGCAATTATATGCTGATGTGATTATTTCTGCTAAAGGCAATTTTCACACACTCTCACAAATGCATAAATTCTTTCTCTCTAACTCTCTTTCTCTCCAAATATGCCAAATATCATCTATTGTGCATCTATTTCATGTGCAGACTAACCCACATCCACCCCAACTCATCCTTTCTATGCAGAATGACTTAAGTGTCATGGATGCCTGCTCTGGTCCTGTCCTGCAGGGAGGACTGGTCCCAGAAGAAGAAATATAATCTACTACAAATGGAGAAATGATCTCTCTGACTGAACAGATGGACTATGATAGAGGATGGAGACTCCACTGTGGGGGGATTTAAAATAAGCGGTCCAAAAAGACCTCAAACACTTTGAAACTGAGGGAATTCTGCAGAGTGTGTTGGAAATTTGCAGCAAGCAGTGATGTATGCGTGGAAAACTATGCAAAAAATATTTGTGCTCAAAGGGAAATTTTAGCCACTGAGACCCAAATTAACTCTGTTGATATGTCTTGAATGATTCTTTAAAAAAAATCTTTCCATACGATGAAATCAACATTGCCGGGGTTACTGCACAAAGAGGAGAATATGTCTTCATTTTAAGAAAATAAACTTTCCTTTTTTTTTTTTAAACAATCTCCATGTGGCATCTTTATTTTTTCATAATGTTTGAAGACAGAAAAGAAAATGACTTTCATGTTAAACCGCAGACCCTGTCAGCAAGCAGAATTTTAAGAAATGTACATCCTCTGGAGTATGGACATACGGGAGCTAACCTAACCATTTCATTTCTAATCTTAGATAACTTTAGATTAGCTTTAATCTCATCATGATTCCAAATATTTTGTAAATATTTCAGAACAAAGAGGAGTTTTTTGTCAGTCCTTGTGTGAACCTAGTGCTGGGAAGGATGTGGAACCCAAATACAGGACTACAAGGAGGCAGATCAGTTAAAGAAACTACCCATATAAATAAACGCCACTCCAAAGTAACGATTATTTAAGTACTTAAACAAACAAGCACAAGTGACTGACAGACCATCTGAGAAGATACAATGTCAAGGATCTGGAACGGAGCAAAGAAAATTGGGGGGTATTTAAACAGAATTTAATAACTAAACTGTAGGTGGGTGTGGTAATCAGGACCAGAAACAGAGTGAAGAAGGAGGCAAAACTATACAGATTAAACAGGCAGAGCCGGATCTGCTAAATAAGAGGGAGAAAATACAAATAATTACAATATACAGGTCTGTCTCAGAAAATTAGAATATTGTGATAAAGTTCTTTATTCCCTGTAATGCAATTAAAAAACATGAAATGTCATACATTGTGTATTCATTACAAATCAACTGAAATATTGCAAGCCTTTTATTGTTTCAATGTCTCTGATTATGGCCTACAGCTTCAGA
>JAVQJG010034664.1:0-19295 GCA_036024015.1 Craterocephalus amniculus
GTCATCGGATCTCGCCAATCCACTGCTGACAGAGGAAGGGGACTTTCTATTTCACCGGCCTGGCTGAGAATTCACTCCCCAGGACTTTGCTTCGGACAGTCCTAGCTGACCGGCCGTCGCCACGGGCTTCGGTGTGCCTTCCTTCTCTGCCAGCAGATGGGTATGAGAAGATCCGGGTCACGGCACCACTTTGTTGGGTCTAAAAATTGACAATAACGAATTGCTCAATGACTGTTAAAAGTGTTTTAAAACAACATTTGACCATCGTTGACACAACTTACAGTTGTTGTTTTTTTTTACTGTAATATTTAATAATTATCTAATTAAAGCTGTGTCTAGATTCGGGCTAAAATATAGACCGATTATAGACGGCGTCTAATGCTCAGTGGGTAAGAAAATGAGTCAAGAAAAAAAATGAACTAAAATAACAATTTAACAAAGTTTTCTACGTACCGGTACCCAGCTTTAGCCAAACCAAAGTCCATATTGGCTCCAGGGTGCAAAAAGAGTCTTTTATTCTTTTCATTTAGAGCAAACAAAACAAATAGAAAAAAGTTCTTTCAGTAAAAAGAAAAAAAAGGAAGAAAGAAAAGAAAAAAATGTTCAGCAAGCCTCGTCAGGTTTGATCCATGATATGAGGAGAGAAAAAGCATCTCTATGCCACTCCTGGATCCTGCGTATCTGATAGTCATTGCTCTGGTTTCTTACCTGCAGGAACGCCACGCCTCTCCGTGTGTCACCTCTCGCCAGATCAGAGTCAGCAGAAGCAGGCCGGTGATTTTATTAACAAAAAAGTAGACATCAGGGTGAGGATGGCCCAAACTGCAAAAAAAGAAAACAAAAATAAAACCCCATATTCTACAGTTTTCTTTCCTGCAGCTAAGGTTTTAGCCAACCACCTGAGCCAGCTTTCCACCCCTACAGCAAGCCAGGTATATGTTAGATACCCTTTTTAAAATAATTATCTTTATTCTGGCCATTACCTTACAACAGTTAGAAGTATTTAAAGAAACAACAGATAGATACAAACATTGCCAGTAAACAAATAGAAGATTGATGTAAACATGAAAAATTACATCCATATTACACCTCCCAACCCTACCAACCCCCCCATCACGCACACACACTCACACTCATTAACCCCCCCCCCCTCCAAAAAAAACAAAAACATAAACAAACAAAAAAATTAAGAAATAAATACCAAAAAAATCCATATATACATATATATACATAGACATACATAGACATAGAAAGAAAATAAATAAATACATTTGGTATATAATCAATTGATGGTGTTTGGAGACTTACAGGGCTTTCAGTATTTTATTCCAAAATTTCTCAATACTTCGATAATATTTCTATAATTTTTTCCACTTATTCAATCCTGGAATTTCCTAATTTTTCCAATTTTGTAATAATAATTTTTCTAGATTAATGAAGAGAATGTCAATTGCCATCCCAATGGATATTTTTTTTCCATCACATTCTGGAGAAGACGGGCTTCGGGTGTGAATACAAATTGCTTACAAACACTGGAGAGCCATCTTCCAATAGCAAACCATGTCTGCTGTACCTTTTCACAGTACCAAAATGAGTGAATGAGGGAGTCATCTTTGCCACACTTTAAGCAGCTGGAGGGGGAAGATGTATCAAACTTATGAATTTTGTCCCTAGTATAATAAATTCTTGTCATTAATTTCTACTGAATCAATCTGAGATTTTCATTGGTGGTAATTTTATAGGTACGTTATAAGCATTCCTTCCATTTTGCATTAGAGTCAAAATTTTCCATATCCCTATCCCAACTTTCATAAATTTTATTCATTAAGTCATTATTCTTTTTTGCTTTAACGAGGATGTCATAAAGAACACTAATAAGTTTCTTTTTCTTCCCATTTGGTTCAAAATGGCCTTTAACTCTGTTGGAGCTTCATTCTCGATATCACAATTCTCTTTTACCCAATTTTTTAACTGCATGTACTTAAATATTTCAGTTTCTTTAAGTTTAAATTTGTCTTGAAGTATATTGAATGAAAGTACCTTATGTAAACCAAGGATGTCAGTCAAATCCTCAATGCCGCCATTCATCGAATTTTCCCATCTTAACATGGTACCCTGAATTTAAATTGACGGATTGTTCCAAATCTTAATATGAGTTGGGGTAGCCTACTTATTTCTACTCCTAGCAGCTGTTTAAGTTTTTTCCACATATTTAATGTACTTTTAATGACAAGGTTATTTGTCTTTACTTTTTGCTTGGTAAATAATATAGATAATACAGTTTTTGCTTGTAATTGGTGGTTCTCAATGTCCAGCCACAGATCCTCATTGGTGTTATTAATGATACGATTAATATAAAACATCTGAGCTGCTATCTGGTACAATTCCATATTGGGGAGGTTTAACCCTCTTTCCTGCTTAGGATAGAAAAGAAGTTTCATTTTAATTCTTGGGCTTTTCCAAGCCCAAATAAAAGATGTCATTATTGAGTTTAGCTACTTCCTTAAAAAAAACGTAGGTGGTGTCAGCGGTATACACTGAAATACATATATAAACTTTGGAAGCAACATCATCTTTATCAAATTTATTCTGCCAATTAAATTTAGCTTAAGATTGCTGTAGTTATTTAGACTATGCTTAAGTCATTTTTTAATTCTAGATAATTATTTTCGTACAGTTGTTTTTTATTTACGCCAATATAACAGCCAAGGTACTTTATTCTACTACTTTGGACCTGAAATTGTTTAAATTGATCAAGTTTCGGTTTTTTGGGGTCAGTTGCCATAATTTCAGTTTTACTCATGTTAATTTTATAACCTGATATCTTAGAAAATTGACCCATTATTTCAATTAGCCTACCCTTGGAATTGAGATGTCGTCTTTGCTTGAATATATATAACAAATCATCTGCAAATAAGCTCAATTTATATTCATTTTTGCCTACAATTATAACAGATATGCTTTCCGTCTGTCTATTTTTTTCTGCCAGCGGTTCAATAGCTAAGGCGAATAAGGCCGGTGACAATGCAGCCTTGAGCAGTGCCGCGGCTTAACAAAAACTTCTCAGATAAAACACCATTAGTAAGAATCTGTGCTCTTGGAGCTCTATACAAGGTTCTCACCATATTAATAAATTCCACAGGAAATTCAAATATTTCAAGCACTTTAAACGAATAGGTCCACTCGAGGCGGTCTAATGCTTTCTCAGCGTCAGCCGCCATCAGAGTCAGATCCATATTGTTTTTTGGGTTTTTATTGTTTGTTTTTTTGCATATTGTGTTAAAGATACACAGGTTCTTATGTTAGTTCTAAGATCCCGACTAGGTATAAATCCTGACTGATTATGGTGGATAATAGTAGGCAATATCGAAGCCAATCTATCACTTTTGTTAAAATTTACTCATCACAATTTATCACGATTATTATGTTTTTATTTCACAACGCTGGAAATGTATAAAATAACATGAAAACTCATTTTCTGTCAAGTTTTATTTGTGTGTTGATGTCAAGAAAACAGAATATGGCAACAAAATAAACAAAAGTACCATTCATATTCCCTTTGGAAATGAGTAAAAATCCCCTCTGCTCTGGTTAGAATGATCAAACAAAAAAACTTCAGTAGCCTATTATATGTATGAATATGTGAATATGAAAAGATGAAAATAAATTTGAGCTTTAGGATTTCAGTAATGAAACTATATTTACATTATTAAATGACGATATTTAGGAAGCATTACAAATATTAATTGTAGCTTCTACTAGCGCAATTAATAGTGAAAATGAATAATCGTGACTTCCTTGTCGCCGAGTCATAACATAACATTTCAGGGCTCTTCAGACGACTCCATCTGAGCATTTTGCTGAGAAAAACCAACACGTAGCACTGACTCTTGACTTCAGTTCAATCTTTCATTTTGAGCTGCCTGGACCTGTTGGGGTGGAGAAGACGGAAAAAACAAGCAACTGCAGCTGTCATCAGAAGAAGATGTACAGATAATTATGCCGATGCGGCAATAAATTATCCCTTTCGTGCATAGTTCCCTCTACAGTGGTGCCTACCTGACAGGTGGTTTCCAGTGTATTCGTGGGGGGGGGGTGGATCATTTGTCATTTTTCCGCTTCAGGGGACATCAGTGTCACAGTCAGAGCCGGTGCAGACCTCTATGGGGCCCTAGGCAAAATTCTGGTCGGGCCTTCCTAATTGAACTGCAAAAACTTTAAACAATCGGACATGACATCCAGTGCTTTAAACATTAAAAGCCTATTGTGCATATTGCATAAAACTCACTGTTGCCACTGTGACACCTTGTGATCCAACTATTTTAGAACTATGAACAACAACAGACTGTGTCTGTACTTGACTGTACTGGACCTGTGCTGCTGGTACTAGCTGAGGTAGCTGCACATGACTTACCTGTGCTGGTTAAAGGTATAAGAGGTTCATCTGGGACTGTGCCTGCACTGGATGATGATGCTGCTCATCTGTGCCTGTTCTAGATGAACCTGGCTCTGTCCCTTCACTGGTTGACAGGCCTGTGCTGCTACTTGTAGTAAGAAACTTAGCAT
Source organism: Craterocephalus amniculus (assembly GCA_036024015.1). Lineage (NCBI taxonomy): Eukaryota > Metazoa > Chordata > Actinopteri > Atheriniformes > Atherinidae > Craterocephalus > Craterocephalus amniculus. The sequence continues at coordinate 4,567 of JAVQJG010034664.1, forward strand.
AGCACCTGAAATAGATAAAAAATAATATTAATTCAGCTCCATCAAATGATTTTACTTTTATATGCTTTAAACGTGGGTAATTATTATTTATTATAAAGTTATAATTTATTTAGCACCACTGTGAGATTATATTTTACAAGTTTTAATTATTCTTATATTTTTAGCTACAAGTTATCTTCATCTATATTTGCCTGCGAGTTGTCCAACCAAACAAAGTTAAATATTAGTCAATATTTATCTATTACGCGCATTCCATTCTAGAAAGCGCCGCTCAGTGGCAGCAAATCTGTAGCCTAATGGCTCTGTCTTTGCTCTCATGAATTTTGCATTGTAGCCGTCTTTCCTGAGACATCGGCTTCATTTTTGGTTTGTCCAGAATGATTTTTCATGCTGGTCAAAAGGCTGTGCTAGAGGGGAGATTTTCTGCATATCTTATTGCTCTCTGAAGACGTGTTATGCTGTGTCTCCATGGCAACGAGACTTGTTTACCACCGGGAACTGATAATGCTCTCCAAACCATAGACTGTAAAAAGAATGGACAAACCCTAAAACCATGTGACCCATAGGATTGTTTTGAGCTGAAGTGATGCACATTGGGCGTTTCCTTCCTCCGCCATCTTGGCACCGTCACGAGTCTCGTGAATGCCGGAAAGCCCATAAATGGCCGACGACAACACGCGGAGAGGGGGGCTGAGAGCGTGGGGAGGGATGATCTACAGCCATCAAACCCCGAGCTACGTGCTAACAAAGCTGTTGGGAGCTAACCATCCAACGGAGGAAGGCGGGTAAAATATTTGTAGCGCTGTAAGCGGCTAAATACCGCGGTTTTACTACGCTAGGCCTTGTTTTCCCGGATATCTGGCACCTGTCAATCAAAAGAACATGCCCACAGTTAATGAGGAACTTCAGGATTAAATAACATCTAACCGGAGGAGCTAGAATTTTTTTCACTCCCCCCACAGTTGTCATGAAGGTAAACCTGACATTTTAATCCTAAAATGTTTTTTTGAACTAGGCTGTAAACATGTTTAAAAATGCTTTAAAGTTGGCGTTTTTAACATGGGACCCAATGGGAAATTGCTCTGTTTTGCAGCCAGCCCCTAGCGGATGAAGAGGGAACTGCAATTTTTTGCACTTCCGCATGGGTATCACTTTTCTAGCAGAAGGTTGCCCCTTGGTTGGTTGTCGCATGTTGCAAATGAGTGCATGGGAAGCTGAGAGCTAGCGGCTAACTTAGCATGACACACAGAAATGTAAGGCTGGGTAATATATAAAGATTTTAAAATATATTGAGACTTATCACACGAGATATAGAATGAAGGAATATTGTCTACATGAAGATAGCTTGTTTAAGTAAGAAATATGTATTTTCTTTTACATTTTGCAGATTGAAAAGCATTTTTCATTTCATTTTTAATCTACAGATACATTCATTTCATTCATTGTAATGCACACATGCTGTTTATCCTTAGTAGGATTTAGTATCTAATGTTATAAATTACAGCTGTCTCTTTGGTTGCTTGACCAAACAATTATTTTGTTATTGGTTTACATGGCCCAGCCCTACACAGAACAACTTCTCATTTGTCATCTTTATCTCACCCAAAATAGCAACTTTACAAGAACAAGGTCATGTTTGTGGAGAAACTGAATTCTACTCGCTTCCAGAGAGACCAGAATGACATTACGAGGAATTACACAGCACATGCTGCTGTGTTTATGTTTCTACCTATGAAACTCTCAGAGCTGTAAAATGTACTACTGCCACCTTCATCTGTGTTGGATTCTAAAACCTGTTTAAACTGGTCTTTACGGTGTGTTTAAGAGCTATTTAGTTACATGGCTTCATGCGAGCACTTACTCTTCACATTGGTTTGATGTTTAAAAGTCTTCCAGGACATCACTTTCCCAAAGTGCTCATCCATTGGTAGTTTTAGGTCTCCCACTTTTTTTGTTCTTCATTTGTCAAGGTTTCTCCAATTTTTAAGGATACATATCACACTATGCTGAGATATGCTACGCTTTTAGCTAAGAACTCTTTTGGGCTCACATTGTTGGTACAAAATACTGTCATACTGTGTTGTTTATCTTTGACTTTTTTGTGAACACAACTAAAGAACGGCAACAAATGATGTGTCCTTGTGACAGGCTGCCAGTAAATTTAATAGGTTCTTAGTTGCCTTAAAAACAAAAAGAAAAGCATATTTATCTGAAAATGCTTTGGTAGGACTGACAATGAGTGCAAAAGCTGTCATGTCAAAAGAAAAAGTGAAGTAGTTTCAGAAAGCTTGATGTATTCTTTCTCAATACCACTTTTGTAAGAATACATGAAAGTCTGAAAGAAATGAAGGTGGATGAAGACTTTTGCACAGTAAGTATTCCGCTAATGATTCCATATTCATAGCCAGCTGTTGGACGGCCGGGGCACAGCTCATACACATGTATGCACACACAGTCCGGCACGTGATTTTCATACAAAAAGGTCTGCCGTGACTCAGACTTGTGAACACAAACAGCGTGAGTTTATGATCACATGCATCCCTCCAGAGAAAGCAGGTCCTCTAAGGTGACTATTTTATTTTATTTTTTAGGTTTCTGCCTTTTCTTCTGAAAGAAAAACCTTTTGACCAGGAGATAATCTTATTTACAGATTGCAAAGATGCCAGTCTCATTAGGTTATTCCCTATCAAACACTCTCTGACTCTGTTAGCTCCATAACTCTGGCCACTCCATATTTCCCCTTGCAGGGATTTTGGCATTGTAATTTACCAACAAAGAGCCTAATACAGCATCGCAGAGGAGTTTAGAAAGCACCAGATTAGTCCATCACATGATTACTGGGCTGACTCTGTGGCTCTCTAAGAAGGACTCTGAAAATGAGGATTTTTACGGTCATTTTTATTTGTCTGATCTCTAAACTCTTGGTTAAATGAGGTGCAGTGTCCTCGCAGTTCCTCGCCACTCATGCTATTTTCGGTTGTGGCCCGTTTGTCTGTCAACGTGTGCTGCAGAGGGAGTTAATAAATGGAATAATGTGTGAGATTAATTTCCGGCCGGTTTAAGTTGAGCACACGTACAAACAGCTTCGAGCCGTGACAGTCGCTGTTTCTCTGTGTTATGACCACCCTTCAGCCCATTAAGCCTGTAAAATATTTCCCCCTTCCGCTCTCTCTTCTGTAAACATGTCGACTTTTCCTCCTCCACCAAATGGAGATGGGAGATGTCTATCAGCGCTCCGGGCTGAGCTGACACCGGCAGGAGTGTCTGGGAGTAGAGGAGGGCAGCTTGAGGGCAGCCAGGAGTTTTCCCGTAAGGTGGCAGAATTAGTGAAGCTGCAACCTCTGGACCTCCTAGAATCCTAGTCTGTGTTTGTGTATGTGTGTGTGTGTGTTTGCAGTCCGCATTAAATAGTAATCAGACAGCAGATGGCTGTTTTGTAATGATTAGTGTTTAATGATTTGCTGCAGGAGGAAAATCCAAAAGTAAGAGTTTTAAAAAGTGCACAAGCAGCAGTGGAGCTACAGGTTCTGCAGATATCTGATAAAACGATGCATTCCTTCCAGATGGGATCTGAATGGAAAATTAACAATGCTCAAGGGTAGAAAGGTAAAATAATTTTGACTCATCAACTAGATTATTCATGTTGAACCGTCTAATAAAACATTAGCATGCTAAGGGCTAAACTGGAAACTTCAGACATTAACTCTGATACGAGGTAGTGGCAGCTGCATAAGTTGTTGAAGCAAGTGGATCATTTCAATTTGGTTCTCCAAAGTTTCAATTGAAAACATCCCCCCAGAAATCAATCATGTTTCTGTGAATAATAAAGCTGTTGGTTCTGAATGGCTGGGTCATTTTATTAGCCTACTGTCTATGTCTCAGTTTACCGTACAAACACAGGCTAGGAATCGAGTCATTGGTAGAATATCAAACTCCACCTCTATACGAGACTATTTACTCTTTTTCAACTTGCTAGTATTGGGCTTCTTTGATCTATCTTATCACTGACTGAACCAGCTAGCAAACAATTTAGCTAGCAGCAGATTAGATGCAGTGAACCGGGCTGCTTTGTTTGTTTTGTTTTCTAACAACTGAGATTTCCACAGACCAGATGCATAAAAGTGTGAGAAGATTGACTAAAATCATGTTCATGCAAAAAGGCAGAAATGTGCATATATTTACTTTTTCACTAGATTCATGAAATCATGCATATTAATGGTTCTCTCTTATGATTCAGAGTTATCAAGAAACTATTCTTGCACTCTTGTAAGACATGACTGGATGTGAATACTTTGAGTTTGTAAGTCGTAGTGGTAAATTATGACAAGCATGATTACGAAAGCAATGACAAAGGTCAGCTTTTACTGTACCTGATAAAACCCTGAAAGCTTGATAACAATACATGATATATGGAACCAGTTATCTCAGTTCTGTAACTGCTAAATGAAAAAAATCACAAAGATAAACTCTGTAAGTACAAAGCAAAGGAGGCTGCTGCGGTAAACAAGTGGAAAAAAAGCATTGGCTCACACAAGGATAACATCGGAGCAAATGAGGAGAGGATCAGCAGCAGCCGGTAAAGTAGAGCAACAGTCTTGCTAGATGATGATGATGAAGACGACAGAAAATCAGAAAGATCTTTAAATACTTGTTTTTCCGTTTCAAGTCTTATGAGACTATGGAAGACACTTACAACCCTCCATACCCCCAGCCGCAGCCATCTTTAAATCGCGTATCTTGGGGTCCGCTGGAAATCATGAGTTTACCGTTCTTGATTCTGTCGCTTCATCATTTTCAATTATCTCGGAATTCTCAGTTCCAGGGACAACTCCAATGCACAATTTGCCACCAGTATTAATTATGATAACACATTTTGATTAAGTTTTAGTCTTGCAAATGAAATGTTTTTGATTCATTATCTTAATCATGTCAGAAATATTACAGCTGGCCAAATCTTAGTTTAGTTACTTTAGTTTGTAATATAAACCGACCTTTTCCTGCTTTACTTTCATGAGAAAACATTGGAGCTAAATGTAGTCTTCCCAGGAGGGAATCTGATCATTGTGTCTTTCTCACACATTTTTACCCACAGGATTCAGCAGGAAAGGGTGCCCAAACTTTTGACTGATGTATGTTAAGGGAGCAGTAAACATACCCTTTAACTGAACCCTAGTTTGTTTGTCCTCAGTGCCAAGTTGTACAGGAAGTGATGACACTTTTGATCAATCAACGGACTGCTGCGTGTCATTGCACTCTATGTAAACTTCTCATTGTGTTCAATTCAATCTGAGTTAACATCATTTTAGTACCAAAGTACTAAGAACATTTATGCTGCCGTGGTGCTAAGCTTGTTGCTAACATTATGCTTTCTTATACTAATACGAACCTCTCCAGGTTGTTTTTAGGTGGATGTGGTGGAACTAGCATCCTGTAGTTTCCTACCAAAGATGTTGCAGTTAACTGGCTTTTATTCCTCCCTTCTATGAAGTTTCAGTTCCCAGAAGTTACAACGAAAGCGTCAGCATTATGGGGTGTGTTCACAGGGGTTGCCTGTGTTTTAAATGATTGCACACACAGACGGGTAACTTTGTGTCAATGTTGCTGGTGGAGCCTTGAGGCAGGCAGGAGATCAGACAGAGAGCATCATGAAGAAAACATTAAGAATGAAAAGTTTTCACAAATCTCGAGTCTCCCGATTTCTGTGTACATCCCTTATGTAGATCAGGACTAAGTGAAAAGACACCTTTTCATAGGATTCTATTTTATCTCTATACCTCATAAGGCAAACTAATACATTGATTCATCATCTTCATCATCATCATCCACTGTTGTTGTTGTCACCAGATAAAGCTGTGTCCATGCATTTGGAATGACAGCAGTCCTGGTGGGTGCTTTGGACCGTCCCTCCCTCCCTCTTTTTTTGATCAACTTATTTATGAATTTTCTGCGGCAGGATAATCAAACAGTATTTTTTTGTTGTTGGGCTGAGAGCACGGTGAGCAGAGTCGCAGGGCTGCAAGGCTTCATTTTCATCAAGTACGCAGTGTTCATTCTCCCCCCTACTGCCTGCCTAACACACTGCTGGGGAAGTGAGCTGTTCCTTATGAATCTCTGAGGCTGCAGATAATGCTGCTGTCTTACAATCCAACTCATCAGTTTATGAAACCACCGGGCCATTTTACACTATTTCTGATCCAACAATGAAACAAACGCCCCAAAAAGCGTCTCTCATAAAGTCGATTGAGGGCTTTTTGATAACTGCTGTCACAGGCATCATGCTGAGTCCGCAAAAACAGGCAAACCAGCTTTGTCTTTGTGGACATTGGTGGCAGGGGCCTGACAGAAAATTAAACAAATTTACTGCATTTTTATGGACCCTGTTGCATTGCTTTTGTGATCTTGTACTTTAAATGAGAGCTCCAAAACATAGAGGTCCATGGTTAGAAATTATGACATAGTTATCAAACCGTATTTACTTCAGAAAGCACTTTTATCGTCCTTTTTGACCACTCATAGAATTTTTTTTATATTACAAGTCAAATAATAGTTATAATGGATTAATTTATATATCACTTTTTTAGACACTCACAGCACTTTACCTTGTATCACATTATTCATTCACACCTTTTGATGGAAATGTGGCAGCCAATGCTTGCCAATGACTTCTCTGTCCATCACTGAGCATTCATACACCAGCGATGAGACTGGAGGCAAGGACGGTGAAACATCTTGCCCAAGGACACAAGGACAGATTGATTTTGAAGCGCCAACCTTTTGAGTATTGAACAACCTGATACTACCTCAGCCCGTGCCGCCCCTATACCACACCTTCTTTCCAAAGATATACAAAATGCTTTGTTTAGCTCTTACAGACGTTCATAAACTGAGGGACACATCAGAGGCAATGTAGGCTTCAATAACTTATCCATGTGTAGTGGTTGGATGTAGGGTAATGGAAAAAGGATTTTGGACACCCTTGAAGTTTTTATCCAAATATGAAATATTTCAGAATTAAAAATGTTTCAAATGGTTTTTTTTATTGGGATTTCTTTAGTATTTTGGTTGTGATGGTCCAAGTTTTGCAATTTAAGACCTAGAAGTCATTCTGAATGCAATATTTCACAAATGCAGAGGGTGCCAAAAACACTTTTTTAAACTACTGTATAAGTGTTTGTGGTCAAATCAACCATTGCAAAACATGTTTTAAAAATAATCTCCAGACAACAGAAACGGCTCCTAATCTCAAATGTTCGTCAACTTCATCATCTACAACTTCATTTAACTGATATCATAACGTACAATAAAACAAGTTTCTAGTACACAAAAATTGGGGGAATTTTGTTAGCTGAAATTAGTTTTTGCTTTCAGGTGAAAGTATTGCTCTACCACACACATGGGTCAGGTCAAGTTAATAATAAAAACAAATTGGATCTAGTAATGCCTGTGTTTGGTGTAAAAGGATACAGGGGACTAGAAAAAAAATCCTGCTTCTATATATGATATGAACGACCTCCTGCCATTTGGATGTCTGGATGTTTGAACCAGAAAAGTGTATTTCTTAGTATTTGCGATGTCCAGCACAGACACATTGAGTGAAGGTGTAATTTACTGGACAAGTAGTTTCAGCCCATTAATCCCCAACAACACCAAGGTCTCAAAACTCTGGGAGCAATAAAGCAGTATGTCTGGATAAATCTTCACTGGTTGAAGAAAGTTTGCTGAAGCAACATCTGGTTTTCAGACCAGGGTTAGAGTTAGGGTTAGGGTTATTCCGAGTTACAATTCTGTTGAGTTTTATAGCAGTTACAGGAACACTAACTCCCACACTAAATATAGTAGGATTATATTTCAGTGCATTTAAGGAAGGGTTATTTAATACGCACTCCTACTACTGCAAGCTCTCTCTCAGCTACTGGAAGCTTTAAATGCACTTTCTCTTGACACTGGAGCAGGTAAAGCCCATGTCTAATTGTCTCAGACCGTGGGTAAATGTGGATTGTCTGAGTTGTAATTGCTGTGACTTTACCAGTGTGTTGCTTTTTCTTGTTCCCAGGTTCATTTAGACTTCAGTTTTAAATGGTGATGCATTCAGCCACAATGTTATTTGCCTTCATTTGTCTTGATGAGCTTAATCTTTAGTCAAGAGCTAATGAACACTTGATATGTAAGGGTGTTTTCTCAGGCATTCAAGATTCAAACTGAACTCAGCTGACAAAAAAAGTACAAAAACCTAATACAATCCTCAGTGTGTGGTGAGCTCAGTGGCCCCATTTACATGAGAATTCTAATTCCCATTTAATAAGGGGCCGTATATCCCATAATATATTCTCACACTCATAAATCCATGCATTCTTACTCTCACATACATATATTCTCCCTCTCACATACATATATTCTGTCTCTCACATATATATATTCTCTCTCTCTCAGATAAATATTTTCTCACGTATTTATTACAAAAACTGCATGTAAAATAAAGAATACACGTATGTACGAGGAGTATGTATGTGTGTGTGTGAGGAAAAGAATGTATGAGTGTGTGAGGAAAACTATAGGCGTTTGGGGGAAATGGAAGGTGGGGAATTTATCGTCTTGTGGTTGGCTGAGACTCAGGGACAGCGCTATGTCTGCCTGCCCAAAATGGGTGGAAGAAATGAGAGGGAAGAAGGGTACCATGAGATTTCTTTTGTCAGTAACTAGTAGCCTAATACTCTATCGTGTTACTCTGAAAATAAACTAAATTGTACCGTTTTCAAATGGTGTTACAAGCTTATGTACTCGTACATATGTTTATTCTTTATTTTACATGCAGAAGTTATTGTATTAATTACGTGAGAATATATGTTTGTGAGAGAAAGAGTATATTTATGTGAGAGAGAGAGAATATATGTGAGAGACAGAATATAAGTATGTGAGAGAAAGAGTATGTGTGAGAGAGAATATATTATGGCCTATACGGGCCCTCATACCTTTTATTTCAGAATAAAACATCAAATCAGAAAAAAAAACATAAAAGCTCCTATTTCTGAATTTAAAAAAATAAACTGAATTAAACTTCATTCCAGAATAAGAGGTTGATTTGTTCTCATATAATCCAAATTAAATACTGTAATTCCTCTATCATGTATTTGTTCTTTCTGTTCTAAATTAATTCTGGTCGTTCTGCACATGCACACTTCCTTGTCCTTTCGCCAGGACACACATATTCCAGGACAGCCGCCGAAAAACGAGTTTTGGACTCATGCTGAGACTATTTAAGTGAAAGTGAAGTACTATGCTAGTATCCAGCTGCTGCTTCAAACCAAGAGCAAAAGCAAAAATGATTCCGATTATGTGGTTGGAGCAAAAACGAAAAGGAGTAGGAAATGGAGTTTGTTTTCTATCTGGTGGATGTATGTTTCACTTCCGCCCCCTGTCCAATCACAACCCTTCCCAAGCCCCAGCTCACAATTAAAGGCAATTAAATGTGTTTTACATGTAAGCTTCCATTCAGAATCACTTCCTTGTACAGTAAACCTAAAGAATACCTTAATTATTAATTACTTCATTCTGAATAAACTGAATAATTGATTACAAATTAAAAACACATCAGAGGATACTCTGTAGTTTGTTTTTTATGCACCAACTTAATCATGTTTATATTATCGCACAACCTTACTGACCTAAACAAGGAAAGCAACAATAAATCTACTTCTCATGTCTTCATTAAGCCCTATGAACTGTACCAGTACTATGACAAACAAAAGTATACAAAGTATTTTACTAAGTAATAAGACGTTTTTCTAATATCAACCTGAGCAGAGATGATTAAAATAATCGGAGCAAAGCGTCTATTTTGGGCTCACATTGACCATTCTCATCACCACAATGGACTGTATGAGTCATCGCCTCCGTGGACAGAGGACATAACAAAGGGAGCTAGTTTTAGAAGTGTCATCATTTGTCTTAACTTTCTCTGTGGATATCATTGTCTTATATGTCACATTCACTTGACATCTTGTCTTTTTTTTCTCTTTTTGCAGGTGATGAGTGGAATTATATCATGTCTGAAGTACAGGGAACACTGGAGTTTTCTATTGAGTTGCACAAGTTTCATAATGTGGATCTCTTTCAAAGGGGGTAAGATAATTACACCTGTTATTTATAAATGTATCTTATCCAAATACAGAACAATGAAGTGATTTGAAGACACACAATGAGAAGCTGAATAATTTATTTTACCTGCTGTTGAAGAGGGTACCTGTGGCTTGTGATGTGAAAACATAGGGGAAATATGGTTATTACTAATGAAGCTATGACTCATCCTGGGATGTGTAATGTAATTTATGAGGTAATTTAAAATCAAGCCAACCCTCCACTTATTACTGCTACCAGTATAAGATTGTGTTGTAAATCTGACTAAATTGCATGTAAATAAAAGAAATGTCCTCATGCTCTCATCTGAGCTGGATGTTTTCCCAAGTAAAATGAAAGCTAACCGGAAGCTGCTTAGAGCTAACAGCTTGGAAATATACAGTTGCTGATAATTCTGGTTATTGTTTGACATTGGTATGTAGATATTTGGATAACTTGAGTTGAATTATGTTTTTTTAATACACCATTACATGTAACTTCACAACTACATTATATTACCCCCTCTGTGTGACTGAGCTGCGAGTGTGTTAGCATTAGCAGTTTATAGCATTAGCAGTTTATACTGTAGCACACAAGGTCGGACATCTGCAAAGGATTATTTAAAAGCATAGACCATCCTTTAATAGTCTTAAGTTCACTGCTGATTTCAGTACAGGATATATATGTATTCATATAGTTGCTGGCTTTCTCACAGGAATTTATGTAGATTTAAACAATAAAAGAACAATATGAACATGAAATCAATAAACTTAGAAGTTCAGTGTTGTCTTGCTCTTTCTGTCCTTTTCTTTTTTTTAAGATTGGAAGTTAAATACTGTAGTTTTAAAGACTATGATAATAATAACTAAGAAAATAATACATTTGTGTTAAATACACTCCTTTATCACAGAAAAAAGAACAACTTTAATAATTTGTTATATTGCAAAGTAAACACACAAGAAGATTAATGACAACCAATCAGCATAGGTTAATCTATTCTTGTGTCCTTCTGAACTCTATATAAGATTACCCAACAAAACCTCAAACCCAACCACTGTCCTACTTTGTCTTTCCATATTTCCCTCACAGGTTTCATTAGTTTAATGAACCACCTATTGGTTGCATGGAAAAAACACATTTGAAACGTTTATTGTCATTTTAGTGTTATATTTCATGATAATATTGAATAACAATATATGAATGAGCTGAAAAAATAAATGCTATTTGGTTTGCAAAAAAGATGATATTTTATCTTTTCCAAGACAGCAACCTTTTTCTGAAAGCATAAATGCAAAACATTTCTTCAGTGGCATTTAAATCCGACTCGCCAATCGCTTTCTGTCATTGTGTACCTGGTCTTTACCACCACACTGCTGTCTTCAGAGCGTCTAGTATTTCCTCCCATGTGACTAGACAGTCTGTAACCATGCCTCTACCTGCATGGATTCTGAGCAGAGTTTAACAGGTGATGATGAACATTTAACTTACCCTGATGGGAATCGCCTCTTAGATCTGGCTCTTTCATAAACAACACATCACTAATTCACCTGCAAATGGTGGTCATTGAGTTTTAATTTCTAACCAACAAAGTTTGGAAGCTGAAAATGACAATATAGCTTACACAGACTCAAACAGAAATAGTTAAATGATTGAAAATATTGAAAAATGGTGATTGGTTGGTTCTACTTTAAGAGACTGAAAGAAGCACATAATAGTCAATACAACATGATTGCATGGAGAGTTCAAGTTTTTTCTGCCCATGCACTTCTTCAAACTTCATTTTCATGTTAACTGGATTATTAGAAAGTTTCACGTCAGCAACCTTGCTTCTGCTTCAACACCAGACAGACAGAAATACCCGTAGCTCCTCAAAACATAAAGACTTCTTTATTTAAAAGCAGATTAACAGGGGGTGTTTAAAATATTTTTACCCTTTTTCTTTTTTACTTTTCGTTCAGTTAGGGTTCCTGTGACATTCCAGCACATAAAAAAGGTCACATTAATCCTGCTCTGATGTTTCGGCTAGAGGATTAAAATCTCTCATCTGGATCAAGTGAAGCGTCATTTTATCGAAAAAGGGAGAAAAAATGTCCGAATGGATCAGGCTCAAATATCATCATGTCAGCCGTTTATCTGAGGTCCCAGCAACATGTTTGATTTTTACCACGTTCCTCTATTCAGACAGCAGAGATGCTGTGTGAAAACGGCACAAATGTGACTCGTAGTGTAAATTTTGAACACTCTTTTATAAGTATAGTTTAGTTTCTAAAATTTTGGATGGACGGCTCAGAAATGTAATTGCTGATGACAGGTCTTATCCCTGTACAGGACTGGTGGAACATACAGCTGCATACTTACTGATTTAATTGAAATTATACTGATTAAATCTGCATCTAAATTACTGATAAGGCGATAAGAGCCACATTTTTAGATTAAATGTCCAACATTGCCTCACATTCTGAAATTAAGCCCAGTTGCATGTCATTCTGTAATGTGTTTTGTTTAAACAATATGCTAATTAGCTCTATTGTTCATTAGCATCTATTTAGAAAAAATTGAGATGTGTGATAGCCTATTTGCAGTGAATAAGACAATTTGTGCTGCACCCACTTCTGTAATTTGAAAAGTTATTTATTCTGTGATCTTTTCTGCCAATTGTATTTTTTCACTCTGCCAGCATTAGCCTAATTGCTGTTGCTAAATGATGTCACAATTGTGCTCACAGTTCAGCTATAAAAGTTTTGACTTACATACAACCTTGCCAAAAATAAACTTTAATTGGTATGTCATTATTCGTATCAGCATTTCTATTTTGGGACTGATATAGTTATTCTATCTAATCTTTGCTAAAAAAGCTAGGATAAGATTTGTCTGGTAACATGCATAGCAGCATGTTTTACAGCCTTTCAAAAAAGGAGCCTTTTCTATGTGTTTTACATTAATGGTATCCATCTTCATGTTACTTTAATAATTCAACATTTGTGCAAATCATGAGTGATTCTATTTAATATAACTTGTCATCATGAACGCAACCCATTCACTGTTTTATTTAGATATAATATGACTCCAATTAATCAGTTTGAAGTGAGATACAGTAACATGAAGGTGTAAAAGGTAACCCTACAGGGGAGGGACTTAAATACTTTGCTTGGAAGTTAAATGTATTGTTAATTCTAACAAGTCTTCAAAAGTATAATTACAAAATGCAGAGCTGACAAAAGTCAAACTGGATAATATGCTTTTATCATAAAACATCCATCAATCCATCTTCTGTACCGCTTAATCCAATTCAGGGTCATGTGTGGGCTGCAGCCTATCCCAACAATTATGAGGCAAGAGGCAGGGCACACCCTTAACAACTCGCCAGTCCATCGCAGGGGCACACAGAGATACAGACAACCTTTCACACACACTCTCACTTCTAGGTAGTTAATGTAGTGTTCAATTAACTTATCATGTCTTTGGGAGTGGGAGGAAGCAGGGGTATCTGGTGTGAACCCACACACACACGGGGAGAACATGCAATGTCCACACAGAAAGGTTATGAATAAATATACATAACTGTATGAAACAACTTCACTTATTTGAGACAAGAAAATACCTCCATATCCCGGAGGACACGATTACGTTCCATAATCTCATTGAAATGCATTAAAAGGAATGCTTTTTCATTTTCAAAATACAGCTGCCTTTTTGACTCATAAATGAATTTAATAAGTCATCGAAACTGAATTTTGATTTTCTTCTTCAAGAAGATTGACAAAAAGATGCATTTTAATTTTGATTATGGAATAGAATCGCTTTCCTACATTATTCCCTTTCATTTGTCCTGATATCTGAGCAATGTGTTTGGATATTTCAGTGTATGCATTTGTTTTCAATGCATGTTTGTTTTCGGTATCCTTCCTTTCAGCTTCTATCAGATACGAGCAGGGTTGAAGGTCTCGCCCCGTGTCCCTCACAGGTTGATGGTGACAACACAAGACAATACAGGTGAGGAAAAAAACTGTCTGCTTTGTCACACTCACTCAAATATACTAAATGTTGCTCACAGAGTATTTTTAGACGTCACAAGGGACGTAGCGATCTGAAACCTCTGTCCTGTTATATCTGTGGATAAGCTAACAGGATTTTCTCTGTAATCTGTTTAATTGCACTTTTCCTGAATGAATGGCTTTCAGATTTGTTTGTTAAACTCATTATGATAATGGTGACTCTGGGCCTTTTTTGCCAATGTGATGTGGCTGTTTTGGGGGTTCTTTGGGATATTCTTGTGGTTGTTTAGTCATACTGATTGTGTTTTTTCTTGACTCCACCTGTTTAGCAATGCTTTGTTGTAATTTCCTGCATCGTAGTCACACGCTTCCCTTCTTTACTTTGAGTGTTTCTGTTGGTGTTTTTCACCTGAAAGTGTCTGTTGTGTTTTTGAGGCCATTTTGAGGTCAGTTTCCCCTTTTTCTGTTATTTGTTATTTTTGCACCATAGTAGTTTTGTGCTAGTTTAAAGCGGCTCTATGCAGCATTATCATCGTCATACAGCAGCTTGGAAGTAAGTATTTTGCTTGACTGACCTGTTCTGATGAAAAAGCGGACATTTCCTCCTCCATCGGGTCTCCC
>JAVQJG010034667.1:0-14023 GCA_036024015.1 Craterocephalus amniculus
GATAGATAGATAGATAGATAGATAGATAGATAGATAGATAGATAGATAGATAGATGTGTGAAATTGTAACCTACAAAGGATTTATTTCTCTTGATTTCTATCTTACTGAGCTGGAAGGATGGGATTTCCCTCTAGGATTAAAAAATGTTTTTCATTTGATTTAACTGAATGCTGCAGGTGGAATAAGAAATCTCGGCCACCGATAAGACCTTCTTACATCCTCGTCAAGCAGCAAAATGTTTATTTCGGGGAGTACCATGTAGCCTACAGAAGGTCAGCTGATACACACTGATGTCCCAGTTATATATTCTTACTGTCATTTAAGGAATAACCTATGCATGATATGGAGCCATATGCCAGGATGCTTATTATATTACACAAAGCCGTCGTTGAGATGAAGCTGGAGGTGTCACCCAGCTTGGCGCTGTCCACTGCATGTGGTGCTGAAATTCAAAGGGACAGAACAGTGTGCTCTTCCCTGTCAGCGCAGGCGTCAAATTCCAATTATACGGTCAAATAGGCCACCTCGTGTGCATGACCCACACTTGTGACAAATCAACCTGGTGGCGAAGACATGATTGGGGAATCAATTTGCTAAAGTTTATCGATTGGGGGTGTTGGCGTTACACGGTTGGTTTTAGTAGTAAGGTCCTGATGAAACCGCGCTTGCCCTTCAGCGAATGCTCCCATTGTATTGCAGAACGAGTCTGTGAACGTGAGTGACGCCAAGATAGTGGCACTGATGGCAACACCTTTTATAGAATGGTCGCGACCATTCGGGGCCACTGTCAGAGTGGTTGCGCACCAGCTGCTTCAGTTATCAGGATGGTTGATAAAAGTTGCTGCAACTCTAAGAATGATACCATGGGTGTTGCCGCACCTTTTAGGATGGTTAACATACTACTTACGTAATATTCAAATCCGTTTTAAAGTTGAGTGATTCTGGTTGCCACGGAATTCGGTTCTTTTTTAAAGATTCGGCTATAGTCGGCTTGGCTCTTCAAGTAACCACACGGTTCTTGATTTAATTTCACTGTATTTAAGTTTAATTTAGCAATTGTGAATTATTTGTTGGTGAACTATTTTTATTTTTTGCAGTTTATTATTGAAAAATATAGTTTTGTTTAAACAAACAACTTAACGAACCACAGAACACAGAATCACAAAGAAAATCAACCGAATAAATTGATGTATGACTACTCTTTCCTAATCGGCTGCATTGTGTGCCCATCAAAAGTCCCGCTCCTAAAGATTCAACTCACTTTACAACCGGCTCACGAATAACAAACCACTACACTCAACCATAAGCAGGAAAAAGGAAAAAACTTTGAAGCCGGGCTGCTCTGATTTATAAAATCGGCTCTCAGAGCCGCATCTTTTGAGTATGAGCCAAAACATAATATACAACTTTACATAAATTAGGCTACATGTGACAGATACCGTGGTCTCCTTTCATACTGCAACCGTAGGCAGCACAAAATAAGCAGAGTTGTCTTAACTCCGGTTGCTTCTGCTGCCAGTCAGGTGACCCATCCACTAGTGGGGAAGCGCATACGCTCGTGATGGCGCGTCTACTTATCAATATTTTTGTTTGGAGTATGACACGTCACTTTAGTATCTCGCCGCTGTTGCCAAGTGGAGGAGAAACCTTGAACAGCAAACTACCAGGAAATAAGGCTATTTAGAAATGACTTCTCTCATAGCCTGGATGTCCAAGGTCCGAAATAAGAGAACTTCCAAAGCAATTTTGATTCAGACTAAAAAGACTGGACATGGCGGGGATTTTCAGCTCAGACTGCTCTGCTCCGCCTGCCGTGGCCAGCTCTATGACCGAAGAAAATGAGTGTAAGATATGCTACTTTCCTACGCCACCCTCTTAAATTGCTGGAGTGCTACCACACCATTTTGCCAGGAGTGCCTTAGAGCTTTGGTCTCCACCAGCTGGGCGGGGAGTGTCGACTGTCCTGTGTGTTTCCAACCAACTCCGTTCCAAGATAATGACATCTGGAGCCTCCCTCACAGCACTTCTTTGGCGAAATTTCCCCCGGAAACAGTACATCAACATGAAAACTTGTCAAACAAAGAAGAAAATGCTGCTCCGTCCTCTCCTGTATTGACTCAAGAGGGTGATAATTGCAGACGGTGTGCGTTTGTCTCGTGCGTGGTGTGCGCATTCTTCTCCTACCTCTCTATGGAGGTGTTTTTAGTTATGGGGTTCTTGTTGTTGCAATCGGAGAGCATGGCGGTGATGTACGGCCAGCTCTTCTTGTTGGTCGCTGGCTTCTGTTGGCTGTTGGCGTTCGTTCAAACTTCGTGTGCATGCACGTTTCATCAGCAACTGCTGTGTGTAATCATCTTTCTATGGAGAGTAAACATGTTCACTTCAGCTTGATGTGCTTGGACATCTTTAAGGTGTCTGCTGTGGCTATGTGCCTGCAGAAAAGCGTGATCATTGGAACTCGTTTTGGATGCATGCGGACCATTGTTACATTATTCATAAGCGAAACTGTTCTACTAATTGAAATATCGTCAAAATAAATGGCATTTGATCTGTTTTGTCTAACCTGAGTATGGTATCGATCAGGTCTGAAACACTGTTTACAAAATGTGAAATAGCATATTAAAAATGCATTAAAAGAATAATCCTAGAAACAAGTAGTAACAAGAAACATATATTTTCATTAGAAAATTTAAAATAAGTTCATAAAACTATGGAACAAAAGATGTAGGCTACATGTAATCACAAGAACAAATGATTAATTGTATAATATCAAACTGCATGAGACCTTCTAAGAGCATCTTAATATTTCTGAAAAACAACTTAGTCACTGACTAAAGTTTTATATTTTTGTTTCAGTTGTTCCTTATTTAATCAAAACGTTTCACAGCCCAAAATTGAGCATTTGTAAGGAAAAATAAACTACATTTTGAATAAACTGTTTATGAGTTAAGGACAAAGGCTACAATCATTTAGGGCAAGACTTTGTCAATAACTGTATTTTCCTATGGCGAGGGAAAAAAACCTGAATAAAATTAATAGCAGCATAGTCAAAATACAACATTTAACAAATGGCCCACAAAAAATTGAAACATTGCATTCAGAAGGTGCTTGATGCATGACAATGTTTTATTTGCTTGTCATGCTGATTTATTGCAATCTTCTGTGGCAGAATTATTTGTAACCCTATGACCTATACTGTGCCAGGGACTAAACCTGTTTACTTCATATAGCCTTTACACTGACTCCCCACAGTGGACCAGGTCAGCAGAGGATCCTAATTCAGTGACCCTAAGGGGGCATCAACCTTTACGAGAAGAGAAATACCTGTTAGGGTGGGGGAGTACAGATATATAAAGCTATGAAAGCTATAGTTTTGGATTTGATATGAGTTATGCCTCACACCATTTACTGATTGAGTGTTGTCTAACTATAACTTCTTCATTTTTTAAATAATATCAGGAAGAAGGGCACAGTCAGTTAACTGGGCTTGGAGTATCATGATCAAGATGTCTCCATCTGGTTTAGATATGTGCCGAATCTCAGTCACACACAGTTTTTATATCCACTTTGTGTTGTTTTAGAGGCGACAGTGGTCTCAAGAGTTAAAATCCATCCCTTTCATAACCCTCAAAAGGACTCCTTCATTTGGCCAGTGAGTAATGCCACTTTAAATGCCACCATGACAAAGGCTTGAGGGGGGGAAAGACAAGGAGGGGTAGTAGACTTCCACTGAGAGCAATATAGGCAACATTGTGTCTGGGGCAGAGGGCCTCATTTCATGGGGACTGTAGGGCTTAAAGTTAAAGATTACTTCGAAATCTGCATCCCCCTGCCATCAAGCTCTCCTGCTATCTCCCACCCTTCCTTCTCCCTCCAGCCATCACTCCCACTCCCAAAAAATAAAAAGCTGTCTCCACAGAAAAGGGGATGAGTTGAGAGTAGATCCTCTTTGATGACAGAGAAGGATCCTTTTGTTCCCTAATCCCCACATACTACCCCCACCACCCCTCCCACACACTCACACACTCTGTAAATTCAACTGGACATTGAGGGACTTCAGCCAGAGGTTCAAAAAGTATTAGTTAGTTTGTTACTTTAAGAGAGAAAATGAAACAGAGCCACACCTCTTGTAAGACATATTTTACTGCACAGAAATGTTAGGAGTCCTCCTTTTAGCAGTAAACACTGATAAACATACTCTCACAACACTGGAATGGATCGGCGGGTGAAATAGGTGAGCCTCAGGCCAGAAGACATCAGCCTCTGTGCACGATTTGACAACCCAGAAAACATGCAGTTGGATACATTTCCTCTCCTCCTTCAGTTTGCCTTAAGTGGGTGCAAAGTGTGCCTTTGTGTCATTATGAGATTTGCCACACATATTTCACTGAGGAGATGAAAGTGTTCCTTTTACTTGTAACATCTGCCCTCTGATGGTTTGTGTCCCATCATGACCTCAAAGACATGGCCTGAGGAGAGCGATTATCACCCCTCTGTACACGCTTTGCCTCATCATGTGACCGCACACTTGTGTTAATGGGTGCTCAATGTTGTGTGTATGTGGTGAAAAAGGTTGTGTACTGTGTTTAAGAGAGTATGTATGTTTGATTATATGTCAGTAAAGCCATATGGCCGTAAAAGTATGCAAATTATTAGAGACACATAATCAATGGCTGGGGTCATGTGTCAAACAGATCTTTCTGTTCTTTCAGTCCATTTCTGTTCCTTCCTCATCATGTTGCTGTTGAGATGTCAGAGATGGCTTGCCTTTTGGGTATGTTTTCTATCTCAATCTCATAAACAAACACAGTTGGATTCTCAGTCTGTCCATGAAAGATAAGAGGAAGCAACATCAGCAGTACACGCCCTTTGTAACACAAGCGCTCATGGACTCCCTCTAGTGGACATAATTGAGAGTGCAGGTGCGTAGTTTAAATTCATGCCTGCCATTGAAATGTTAAAAAAAATGTCTAATGTTGTGAAAAAATTGAGGCATCCTTCTTTAAAGTCTAAGGTTTTGCATCCCAGGACATAAGAATCATTTAAGGTCTTAATAATGCAAAAGTTATTGCTGAAAGTTATTGCTGAAAGTTGGTGCAGCTAAAGGTGGTTCCATAACCTGTTGAAGTTTACGGGGTAGACTTAGGTTTTCACACACTGCCACAGTTTTTTTGTTTTCTTAGATAATTTCATTGTTCACAAAAATATAAAATTTCATGTGTTGCTGTTCATCTGAAGTTTAATTTCCTCATTTTAAGTACCTCTGAGAGTCTTAATTTGTCAAGGGTGGTACCAGTCGAATGATTCGAGTATAAGAAAAATATATATTTTCTATTTTACTTCATAATTTTACATAAGGATTTTTCAAAGCATATCTGAACTCCAGTTCCAACATCAGGATCACTCTCTTCTCCATCATTATCCTTTCCAAATGCATGCACATAAGAAGACGAGTGGATTAGAGAAGAATCAACACAGTGAATACAAGCTTGAAAACAAGTTGAGATATTAAAAGAGAAAAAAATTACTGAAGTAAAAATTACCAGAAATTATTTCGAAATTCTTTTTATTTTTATGATCTCATTCAGTCACTCAAGATTAAGATACCTTGTCAAAATACGATTGTTCAAAGAGCTCTTTCTGTCATCTCAGTGTTAAGTAAATAATCAACTGAATGACATGAGAAAAGCATGGATTATACTGAACTCTCAGAAGTATACTACTTCAAGGTTATTCTTGCCAGGATTTCTTAAACAGATTATATTTGTCTCCCTGAGAGGGAAAATTGTATTATTGCAGCAATAACAAGAGAAGACCAGATATACAGTTGTCTGTCAAATTATTCATATTCTTCCAGGAAAAAAATCAGCTGTCATTGAAATGAGCTGAAACTGACCAAAGATGATCATATAAAAAAATTATGAAAATCATGACATTATTTGAATTGTGGTTCAATAAAAAAAATTTAAAATACAAGATAAAAATGAGAGAAATAGAAATTAACATACATTACATCAATCATCACTGAGGCCATCACTTTCATCAAATGTTTTACACTCCATCAGACTAGGGAACTCTTGGCAGGTATTCTGGCCCACTGCTCATCAGTAAATTGTTCTCATTGGTCCAGGACCAGATTGTTTTTTTGTTTTTTTTTAATTATTTTTCAATTCAATTATATGAAAAAACAATGTCCTATTTTATTAAATAATAAATCAAGAAATTTATATTTATTGTTATTTTTTTCAGTTTCCAGTTAATATTAAGAATTTTGCCTCTTCTTTAAAGTAAGGGTATGAATCATTTTGCAGACAATTGTAGAAAGCAACAAATGAATCTAAAACGGGAAGAAAAAAATAAAAATTAGTCCTTCGCAAACTTCTGTAATGGACTGGCGCCCTGTCCAGGGTGCACCCCGCCTCTCGCCTGATAATTGCTGGGATAGACTCCAGCCCACCACCGGTGACCCTGAACCGAAAATGAATGACTGAACTAATGAATTAATAAATAAATAAATAATTGAGAAAATTGAAAAATTTAAATCGGTTATTTTTCGAAGCAGAGAAAAACAACAAAATGTCAACAATCTGTCTATCATACCATTTTATTTTCTCATAGAAAAGGCAAAGTACCTCCTCCAACCATCCAAGGTATAACTTGGCAGTTGGAAGAGAAGCATACCCCTATAACAATGCCTTTTTGTTGCCGGTAAAAGTTATCCTGAAGCAGGAAAAATATTATTTGGTGTTCACTCTAATAACTGCACAAGAAAATCTGCAGGGGGCATTGTTCCCTCTGGTCTGAGCAGAAAATAATGTTCCTAAGCCTGTGAACCTTCATGATGTACAATCTTTGTATAGAGAGATCCCACATCCATGGTGATCATGTAACACAGACAACAGAACACAATATCTGTGAGTTCAGACAAGTTGTTAAGTGTGCATGAGTGGTTTAAAAACAATATAGTGAACAACACCTGCGTTTCACCTGTGTCCTCATGACTGATTTATCACCCCGATGAAGACTGTGTGCCACATGTTGCCGTCTAACCTACATTTTACAGGCTATTTAGATTTTGGACCTCAACGGTCACTTTTTTCTTTCATTTCCAAATTTAAAAAAACTAAATCAAGATAAATAGCCTTTAAAACCAACCATATTTGTTTCCAAACAAATTTGGTCACCTAGAAAAGCACACTTCTCTTACTACAAATTGGCTCTAATGGTGGGTTCAGACCAAAAGCAGCGAGAGCGTCGGGAGCGTCAGGTTTACATGATCTTTTCAACATTTCATCCAAGTATTAAAAATCATTTCTTTTACACTCTATTGTTCTACACATTAATATGCGACAACACAAATATATCACAACAAAACCCCTTGTCAAGAAAAAGCTAGGCGAATCATGTGCAACTAGACCCGGCAGCTGAAGTAGGCCAACAAAAGGATGCCCCGTTAAAATTATCCAGAAATGAGACACATTTGAACAGACGATCTCGACAGTTGTGACTGCTAGTAACCTCCCTGACGTCTCGCTGCCCGAAGCACGCGCCACCTCTAAACCTCCAATCGCTGACGGAGGCATACTGTGACGTCAATTATTAGCTTCCGGGCTGGCAGCACTGGCCCGGTGATTCTCAGATTTACTATTTTATATTCATTTTATAACTGACCTACAGTTGAGATTTCTTACTAGATATTCCGTGTTAGCAGTTTATTTAAATATGATACCAGTGCTGTGATTGCAGGGAGAAAAACACTTTGCCCTCACCGCAGCGGTTCATGCATAGCGGCTGAAAAGAGGTGAGAATGTGTTGCAGTGTGTATGCTTTGCAGATGTTGTTGAAAGGGGATGTTTGTTAGCGACTGGTTTGCTATGGACACAGCACGTTGCTTTAAAGATATGATATATTTATTTATAAATCTATATTTATGAGATTTTTAATTTTGAAGCACACGTGTGGGCTTCATTTAGATTGTCTATACAAATAGCCGGCGCAACAACCACTGCAGTTGTTAGCTTGAGGCTAAATGCTAGCTTCGCTAACTGATGGTGCTATGAATCCGCTAACTGCTAATCGTGATGCTGTTCTGCTAACCATAGAGTCTAGATGTATGTATGTTCGCGATGCTAACGATATCTATGGTGCTAACGGGCAACAGTGTCGGGCTTGGACACTGGAGTCAAAAGGCATTGCCTGATAAATATGAATACGATATGGCATCTCAAATCACGTGCTGATTATTTAACGATTTCTTTTAGATGGGCCGTGAATGCAAACACCGATACAACATGGTATTTAGAGCATGGCAAAATAATGAACGGCTAATGAATGACTTAAAAATAAAGCGTCCAAATGGTCACTTTGGCTTTATACTACTATACTAAGCCTTCCATGTGCCATTAACGAGAGCTAACTCGAGCATATTAGTTAAAGCAGGCTGGAGTAGGGTTTTGACTTGGTACCACTTTGCCACAAATGATTTTATTTTCTGATTTCATCATCAAGTCATATAAATTAATAAATTATATGTGTTTTAAAATATGGTTGGAGAATACCTTGGGAAATACCAGAAACTAAAGCATTAGTAGTTACCAATTGATTGATTGATTTGAAAAGAGTTTAAGCTGTAATGACAAACTGCTAGTGTTTGTTAATATCAAAGTTTTAGGAGTCCACTGGAGGTTTTGTTGAGGACTGTTACATTTTGCAGCAACAAAAGTTAACGCATTACTCTTTTGAAATAAAGCTAAAGGGTTTTTCTCTGAAATACCAGAGAGGAAAGATTTAAGAAGTATTTACAAAGAGAATTCAGAAAAGTCTCTCATATTTGTGCTTGACTGCAGTATTTAAGTAAATGGTTATAATGTTAAATAGCACATTTCGACAGTTGAATGTAGAATTCCCTTGGTTGAACTTTAGTCTTTAATGGGTGTGTGTCGTAGAGCTTTCAGTTTTTTGTTATGACCATCAAGCATTGATTAATGGCCAAAATTACACTTACATTCACATTTTTGTTTATAAATTAAATTTCTGGTGAGTAAATAACATAATTTGATGGCTAGAAACGGAAAAGAGGGTGTGCCTACTTTATTTAGTGACTGAACCTGTGTTGCCAGTGTAGAACAAGTGATTTTAATTGTGTCGGTTAGATGGGAAACAAGCGGGGCAAGTTCATCCAGTGGAGCATTATGTCTTAAGAGTAAAAGCTTGATTGCGAAGTTAGATTTGGTTTTGGGTTGGACCTTGTATCGTGAGCTGACTATTAGAATTTTCTTCAGGATAGTCCCATAAAAGTAATGGTGCTTTTAATTTATGCTATCACCACTTTGTAAAATGTAAATGTTTGTACGCTAACTATCGGTCAAGGCATCCGTGTGTATAATTTAAAAAATGATATGTTCTTTACAGATTATATAGACTTGTACTGTTAGAATAGTAAACTGCTTTTAGTGACAGGCTGTCGTATGACGTTGTGTGTAATAAAAAAAAGAAAAATCTTGCACTTCCATAGCGAATTTCATGCAGCTCAGTGTGGTTGAGCAAGTATTTAGTAATCAAGTTGGCTCACACATTTGTCTGTCTTGGATTCTGTTCCTTGTAGGGTGCTTTTCACACACATGGCTCAGGGCAGTCCACCTTTTCAGTGTCTGTGTTATATTCTTTACAGTGCTGTCTCATCAGTTAGCCAGGCTATGCAAACCTCAGCCCAGACTCAGACCTCTCCCTGCAGCTTCAGAAGTAGTCACTACTTCCCAGTCCTTCCAGGAAGTTGTAATGTTGCAACTATTAGTATAAATTAAAAGAATCAAGAATCATTTATTGTCACTTCACTAGCATGATGACATTTTATTCAGCAGCTCTTGGCTTAAGGTGCATTAAGATTAAAAAAAAGAAGTTTAATGAAGGTCAATTAATATATCTTCAAAAATATATAAAATAATAAAGTGAATAACTTTATTAAGTTATTCACCCCTAAAACACAGGGTTTTGATTGATATTAACAACCACTAGCAGTTTATGTCATTACAGCTTAAGTGAAGAAAAGGAATAAAAAGTACAGTGCTGTACAATTACATTAGCTTTTTTTGGAATGTTGGAATCTCGGGTATGCTCTATGCAATTGAACCGCTGCTTGTGCCATCAGGACAACATTAAATCTTCAGTCATACATTGTTTGAATGAGCCACAATTATATTAGTTTATCTCACAATTATCGTTCAACTGAATGTTAATAATAATGATGCAAAGATCATTTTTTTTCTTTTTCGTGACACGTAATGTTTACTTTACATGGCTTATGTAGTCTGAACACAGCAAAAGTTTACAGTTTACACATTGAAAATGAAATAGGTACAGCTGGTCTTCATGTTAGGTGCATCTTTAATCCAGATGGTACACCTCTAAAATGTCATGTTCTTTCTGTATCTTGCAGGTCTGGTTGCTTTGCTGCAACCGGTAAACGCCACCTGCAACCTTGAGTGTGTGCAGCGGGCCCAAACACTTAGCAGAGCAGTGATCAGTGCAGTGCACTGTCAGGGTTAGAATCATCTCCATCATTGACTTCATCTTCAAAGATGAAGTTGAAGGAAGACATGAACCCCCTGCTGCTGCAGGTTTTCCGCTCTGTGGTCTGGGTCTATTCTGTCATCACCTTCATACCCTGGTACTTCTTCTCCGGGGCTGGGACTAATCTGGAACGAGCCCGCCGGATCAAGGCACGTTCAATCAGCGGACACCCGGCAGGACCTTACCGGGCCATCAATAGCCAAGAGAAGCTGGTAGCATGGCTGCATCATGGAGTAGACACCCTGGACAAAATGTTTGAACATGCTGCAAGGAGGTTTCCACAGAGAGACTGTCTGGGTACCAGAGAGGTGCTCAGTGAGGAGGATGAGCCACAGCCCAATGGCAAGGTGTTCAAAAAGGTGAGAGATTGTAATCTGTTGTTGTCGTTTTTTTGTTTTGCTTGATTTTAAATGTTTTATCAGTCTGTGAGTGTGTAAAAAAGTCAGGGAACAGGTACCTCTAAAATCACAGGGATTACACAGATAGCATTGCTAAACAGATAAAAGACAATACTGCAAACATTTCCTTTCAGATGTTAGCTAACACAGTAGTTTTCTGAATGAAAGAAAACTGTTTACTTCGTGCTCTGCCACCATTTTTTAAAGAGACCAATGTGAAATGACTGAATGGGCTCATTTTAGTAGACTGGTGAACTCTGAAAACCAACCTTATAACTCTCATTCCGAACAAGGGTATATATTCTTGTATCAGGGTGTAATTTAAGGTGGATCTAGTGGAATTCAAGAGGCTTAACTGTGATTGCCACAGTCCGGTGTAAGAAATGTTAGAAGAGTAGCAGCAGTGTTACAGGTTATTTGTCTCACAAATTAACTGAATGCCCACCTAAGTCCTGTAGATGGCAGTCATTGACTACATATGAGTAAAGATGTTATGTGAATAGTAGCAGCATTAGTCACAGTCACTTTTAGATTCTGTTTCAGTATTCTCCGCTATCACCTTCTCGGATGCTGTATTTCCCTTTTTTTGGGACACAAAGCAGTAAATACAATTTTTGCTGTCGATGTCATTACCATTAAAGGTAATCATTTTATTTATATTTAACTTAATCGCAAAAACTGCTCCAAAAAGACGCTCTGAAGTGGCACAAGCCTGTTAGTTACCATGTTATTACCTCTGCCAACTGGTGCAGAGGTTATGTTTTCGGCTCCGTACTTCTGTCTGTTTGTCTTCCTGTCTATTAGAGACATGACCCAATAAGTAATAGACAGATATTGATCGAACTTTCAGGAAATCTCCAAGATTGTATAAGAGACAACTTGTGAGATTTTGGGGGTTATCTGAATAATTGTCAGGGTCCAAGACTCTTTAAACTGCCCACTTTCCAAAACGGCGAAGAACTTCCAGAGTATGGTATTTGAACATCCTCCAGACGCAGCATCAAAACAAAAAAATAAATAGAGGTGGCATTTTTCCAGCCTTTTAAATCTTTTTTTAAAGAGAGCACTGGATGTAAGCTGATATTGATTATGGTATCGCTGCTGGGAACTCAGTGAACATGTGCCGGGTGGGTACAGCTCTGGTGGAGGACACATGCATTCTGTGAAGTAATTGCCAAAATGTTATAAAACACTGCAAAAGGTCATTTTTTAATTACAACTCCAGATGAATACTGCTTTGGCATTTTCTCAAGGATGTTTACTTTTAATTTGCCTGCTTCTGTTTTTTTAAGTATGTTTTCAGCAGCATAGTTTGTCTGCTTGTTGTCTGTTTGCTGTCACCATACCTCAAAAAGTTCTGGACAGATTCTGTTTAAAGGAAAATCTTGAATTTTGTTTCAGGAAATGTCAGAAATGAAATAAAGCATTCATTAACTTTTTATAATAAAGGAACAAGTGATCACATTATGGGGTGTGATCTGGATCACCGACTGGATCCAGGGCTGTAATTCAGGTGGAAGAACATTCGTCTGCCAACCACAGAGTCGGTGGATAAATTCCAGGCTTCCTCTGTGTTCTTGGGCAAGACGCTGGACACCACGTTCCCTCCCAATGTGCTTATCAGGGAATGTGTGTGTACAATACACAGAACAGTCCATTTAGCATAATCCAACATTGTTGATACTCTGGATTTGTATAGAATATTTAGGGGTACTGGGTGAGCTGTGGGCTTTTAGTTTTGTTTTTTTTCCCTCAGCTGAGCGACCCCATGGCTTGACAGATAGAATTCTACCTCTGAGTGCTTCTAGTTTTAATATATTATTTGTGCATAGTGCGATTTTATGTCTTTTGCATTTCTTGTGTAGGTTATTCTGGGGAACTATAACTGGCTGTCATATGAGGAAACCTACCATGCCGCAAAGACCTTTGGCAGCGGTCTGGCAGCTCTTAATCAGAGGCCTCAATGTAACATCGCCATCTTCTGTGAGACCAGAGCGGAGTGGATCGTGGCAGCACAAGCCTGTTTCATGTACAATTTTCCACGTGAGTGATTGATCAACTGACAAAGATATGAATACATTCTTATTAAACATTAAACAAAGAAACCTAACTGTAATTGAATTTCACAGTTGTGACCCTGTACTCCACTCTCGGACCCATGGCAATTGCTCATGGTCTCAACGAGACGGATGTCACACACATCATCACAAGCAAAGACCTGCTGCAGAGTCGTCTCAAGGTAGCTGTTTACTGTTATCTGCCTGTTTTATCTAAATGTTGTTCAAGTCACAGAATGGCTGGTAAGGCCTGATGAAGCTCAGCTCAGTTTCCTTCTTCTTTTATTCCACCCACATGTAACTTTTCATCCCAGGCAATTCTGTGCGATGTGCCGAAGCTGAAGTACATCATTGTAGTGGACAGTAAGCCCACCAGCTGGCCAGACCTCCCCAGGGGCATCATGGTATACAACATGGACACTGTGAAGGAGCTGGGATCCAAACCTGATAATAGTGAGTTATTCTGTTCAGTGTGATTAAAATGCTTTCCAATTTTTTCAGGAAAATGGAAGTACACTGATGGAGGCTTAACACCCTGATGTGTAATTAGAGTGATGAAATGTGTGTGAGAGTCAGTAAATCAGTACTTGTTGAACACAAATCCTGATGAACATGCTAAAACTCTAGGTAAACTTATATATGTCATTTACTCACTTCAATCATGCTGTTAAGTTCCCTTTTCAAGGTAATAAGAAATGCATACGCTGCGTTCAGACCAAACGCTTTTGGGGCGTCAAGGGCGTCAGGTTTACATGCAAAGTCAATGGCCGACGCGCGTTGGGGGAGGCTGCGGCGCTTGAAGCGCGTTACGCGCTTGAAGCGCGTTACGTGCTTGAAGCGCGTTACGCGCTGCGCGTCTTGGCACTTTTCGCGCTTCAGGTGCTGCGCGTTTTGGGCGTTTGAGCTTTCAACGCGCGAAACGCGCGTTAAGCGCGTCCGACGCCGGAGTTGGAAATGTTGAACTTTTGCAGCTTGACGCGGGGCGTTAACCAATCAGA
>JAVQJG010034670.1:0-15826 GCA_036024015.1 Craterocephalus amniculus
ATGGGCTAGCGAAGGTTACCTACGGACCTGTGAGTTTACACATAATATTTGATCATTTTTTCTTGGGGGGGCACTTCAGGGACCACTCAAATTTTTTTTTTTTTTGGGGGGGGGGGCAGCTCCCCCCTCTAGAAACGCCCCTGTCCACTGCTCTTCTCTCTTCCTCCCAGGGGGAGGGGCTGCAGTTGGTGGTACGACTGCATTTACCTTGCAGACAGACTGGCAATGTAACCCAAAGTAGTGTCAACATGGGCTTGTGTGTGCTTTTGTAGGCAAAATGACTGTAGAAAATATGGATAGACCCTCTATCATGTGACCCATGGGCTTCTGAAGAGAATTTAGACTAGTTGGTATAAGAAAATGGGCGAGAAGCTGACCATTTCTGAAAGAGGGCTGAGTGTGGGGACAGATGATCGACAGCCAACGAACTCTGAATTGTCTGTAGCTACAAGCTGACCAAGCTAAACTGGAGTTAAAGGAAGCTAGCCATCTATCGGAGATAGCAGAGCTAAAGCTAGGGCACACTGTTAGCGAGCTAAAAACTGTGGTCCTGCTACCCGCTGCCTCCTTGCCGCAGGTTATCTGGAACCCATCCATAAGTCAGTCAACTGTTGCTGTGTTCTTTGGCAAGACACTTCATCCTTCTTGCTTCCGGTGTTAATACCACTTGTGTATGAATGGTATATGAATGTGTATGACTGTTCTGGGAGCATCAAAGAGGCTGTTGGTGAACATTGGCAACCACATTTCTACATATCTAGCTTACCATCACCTAATATGAATGAATAATCATTCTTATTGACTTGTTATACCTAAAATATTTGTTTTAGTTGTAAACATTTTACATTTTGCTGTGAAGTTGGCCTTTTTAACATTGGAGTCTATGGGGGTTGACTCTCTTTTGGAGCCAGCCTCTTGTGGATGAGGGGAGGACTTCAAATTTTGGCACTTCCACATAGGCTTCACATTTCTCTGCTGGAGGTTGGCGCTTGCTGGTGCCCTCTGCACCAACCCAGATGGACACTGCTGTTTTGTTTCCCCGCCAGTTGTTCCAGTCCGGGAGCGGGTAACTGATCCGTTGCTGTTTTTTGAGACTGACGGTTCACTCATTTACAACCCCCCGCCTTACTTTTTACTTATTTTATTAAACTCTTTTTTCTTTCTTATCTTTTTTTTTACATGGATGCAGTTTACCAGTGGAATCCAATCCAATCCTGGTAGCACATGAATCTCAAAACAATGGTGACTACCAACAGGAGATAATTTTGTAAATGTAAAGGTGAAAAATCAGGCTTTCCAGCAATGTATAATACAACACCAATTACTATCATTAAAGGGCTGAAGTAAGCAACCATTACAATTTAGTTTTTTTACTCTTTGTGTTAAGTTTATATTGGATAATAAATACATACTTGAATGATTACTTTTCCTAAAGTGAACAGAGTTATTTATCCCCTAGAAGCACCAAAGTAGTCTGTATTTCCCACCTGTCTGCATTCCAACAGACTAAAATGCAACATACTCAAAGCTCTTGTCAAGCAAGGTGTATTTATTGTGGCGGACAAGCCAAATGGAAGTCTTAGACATTCGGATTAGAAGTTTCTTAAACCATGTTTCAAAGAAAATGATGAAATGCGGGGGATTTTAAAAGTGTAATAGAAATAGAGAAAGGTGGAATGTGCTGCAGATGGAAGGGGTTGCAAAGACGAGTGCTAGCATTCTGGACTGGGACTGACCTGAGACTCACCGTTAGGAAGTATAAGGGCCCACTGGAGCCACCTGGGCCTTGAATGTGTCTGAAACAGGAGTGCTTCGATGACAAGTCATCACTCAGAGACACCGACAGGGCTTTCAGCAGATCCCCCTCTTCTCTGGCCCTTCTCCCTACATAAGCCCCCGACACACACTGTCCAACCCTACACTGCAGTGTATGTCAGCATGCAGTGTATGTCAGCACAGTCATTAGGGTAATTGCTGATTACATACACAATTGTCTCACCCAGGTCTGCCAGACGTGTGTCAATCGACAAACAGGTTTTCTTAGGTTTGTGTGTGGATCAGTCTGGATGACGATCGTTCAGGATCTTGACTTCTAATTTCTCTGGCAAATTGTGTCCTTTGTTGAAAAATGATTGGCTTCTTCTTTCTTAAGGAAAGAATTTTTCCTACTTTGACCAGTAAAATTTATACTATTTACACCATTCCTTCTCTTATACTCTAAAAACGTGTGTGTGTGCCGGCTGGCCGGACACACAGGCACAAGATGAAAAATCACAGAGAATGCTTTCGTTTTGAGGCCTGCTGATGGATAAGTGGACAATGTGCCACGGACAGGTAGCTGTGAAAAATTGCCCCTGTTATGCTTGTAGACAGTCTGGCATCTAAGGAATTCAAAATAGAGAAAGTCCTTGCAGGCTTTTTTGACAGTTTGTGCACCTTGGAGGAGGCTATAAAAATATAGATTTTATTGGGTTTTCAAATCAGCGGTCTCAGCATTTGAACTGTCAGGGTAGAAATTATTTATATTTTCAAAATATTTGCAACAATGTCTTCATTTAAATAGTATCTTGTTTCTTTAAGTGCTGTTTAAATGTTATTAACCAGAGATTGGTGAGCTGCTCTTATGATTGTTCTTTTGGGAAAAAAATGTTATAACCAAAGAGCTCTTGTTCCAGTTTCTGGTAACTTTACAGTGACATTCAGAGTGATTCATACAGTGAGGGTTATACTGAAGAACATACACCTTGCCACAATCATCTGCATTGTTGAGCTGTAAGTACAGAATTTGAAATATTTTCTGAAAAGAGTGCAAGGAAACCAATTCTGGATAACAAAGTAATATTTTCCATATGTCTGTGCAACAATGTAAAGGTTTTTCAAATAGTAATAGGAATGGTTTAAGCCAGGATCAAATGCTGCATACTGAACAAGGTAGAATAGGAGAGGCAAAAGAAGGACAAGATTATTGAAAAAGGGCAATGAAAGGAAAGACTTTAATCAATATGATAAAGTCTCTCAGGGATATCAACAAAGGAAACCAAGGAAGAACTCTTTGGAAATGCAGTGCATAAGTTTGTTTGCAGACAGAAAAATGAAACTAATAAGAAAAAGGACACCCAAATTACAATTACACACATTGGGGTCCTATATTGGAGGGGGCTTACGTCAAAGAAATAATCATACAAGTAGATTATCAAAACATTTATAAGCATAATGTGCCACCCAGTGTGATAGATAACATGAGAAATAGACACTTAGGGTAGAAATTTCAGACAAGCAAAAATTCCTTTCACAGAGCAAAGCATAGAATGCTTCACAACACTGCAAAACAACACACAACATGACTTGATGTGCAATACATTGAAACATTTCTGGAGTGTATATTAGATATAACAAAAAACAACTCCATGGAAAAGTGTCTGAAACAGCACAGAAGAGATGCATCTATAAGTTACAGAATAGTAGCTTTCAAGGACCGGACATGGGCACCTCTGATCTAAGGAGTCTTAAGGCTCATTTATGCTCAACGCAGATGACGGATACGCAGAGGCACGGACAGTTTCCTCCGTTTTCTGCGTCAATTACACGCGTGTGTTTTCAGGCTCCATGCGCATCCGTCATTCTACACAGAAGACGGAGTAATACCACCGGAAACCGCAGCGGCAGTGTTGAGCATAGATGAGCAAAAACAAACAAGAAAAGAAGAAGAAGAAGAGCAATGGGAGGAGGAAAACCGTAGAGGAAGAATGAAGACGAGAACGAAAACATTAGAAGTTGCACAAGCTTTGGACATCAGGCTCTGCAAGTGTTCACTGTACGTTGATGGGTAGAAACAACTTTATAGCATTGCGTTAGTGCTGCCAACCGGTGTCTGACACTAACATCGTATCACAGAGTAACAATGAACTCAGCACTGCCCCCTGATGGAGGTCAGTCGTAACAACACAAAACCTGCATGGAAGTATGAAGAGAGCGACACATGAAAACGTTTGGAACACACGTCCCATCAGGGAGCATAAATGGGCCTTTACTAATCAAAACGGGCTTAATTGTTTTTGTTCCGGAGGATAACTTCTTCTATAAAACTACTACTACCACTAGTGTCATTTAGCAGGAGCTTTTGACTAGAGCTGTACAGTCTAGGGCTACCAGTAAGTCTGACTGGAAAGACTTGTTCAGGGTGCATTTGCTGATGCACCCTGAACAAAACCTTATTTTCCGATTGTACATGTGGCATTCTTTTCAGTGGACAGTCCATCAAATCTTCATTTAACCTGTTTGCTGCCTTGATGGAGCACAACTTTATCTGGGAAATCACGGCAGCAGGTGCTTACACACTGGGCACTTTCATAGCACTGTGTTTATTCCAAACATATTATTTGTGGCTGTGTGTGACGATCAATTGAGCAGAAAACTGCTTCCTCCCTCATACTTTAGTGTTTGCCTGTGTGATGATGGCAAAAATCTGGTGAGGAGGTGAACGATAGAAGTGGCTGAGGTGAACAGCCCTCCATCAGTATTAGGTGATGTGTTTATGCATCCTCACTCCCCAGAGCCCCTGAGGCCATGACCTTACGTCCATCCCTTTACACTCTCATTCATTTTACTTTGATAAGCACCGGTAATGAGTTTGCTGCAATGAAAGAGAGTGAGGGGAATGTAACACTTGTTGGAAAGAAGTGGAATCTTTTTCCTGCAGTGGCAATTGGTTCTGCTCTGAGACGATGCTGCACGGAATATATAGCTATTATGGAGGTCATGCAGGACAAGAATAACAATCATTTTCACCTTCTCATGTACACACACAAAGTTTTTTGGAGCTGGCACTCAGGTAGATTGACACATGCTTGAATTTACACGTGCATGCATAGCGACTAATAGCACAAGCTCACACAGTGGTGGATGGACCAGCGACTTGACCCTTTGTAATATGCTCAGGAGCCTGTACAGGGATTAGCAGCTCATTTCAGTGGCTGCACAGTTGGCCTCTACAGTCTCCCAGAGGAAGGAAACAGCTGTGGGTGGGGGGTGCTGTTTAGTGAGTTGGTAGAGGGGGTTGGGGTGTATGCTTATCTGACACCAAGAGGCAAATTTAAGATGGTCCAATATCAGCTTAACCAATACACTAGGCTGCACTTTACTGAAATGGCAGCTGAATCTTACCTCTCAGGAGATGTCTTATCATACCCCCCCTCCCACCCCACCCTCACTTTAAACAAACTACAAGTATGCAAGGATTTAGAGAGGCTTCAGTGTGGGCATGTGACGAAGCATGAAGGCATGTGTTAGAGCGGATTTGCGATGAATAACAAAAAAGACCCTCAGAGATCCAACTTAATTTTAAAAGTAAGTTCCAGCTAATTCAAAAAGATAAACACAAACTGCGGTTTATTTTTTCAACAAAGTAGGCAGACTCACAAGGCCCGGGCTTTGTTGTGATAATTACATGCGAAACCGCTGAGTTTAATTGCTTTATTTACAGAAAAAGCTGCTCCTGTGACTTCTGTTGATAAAATCCAGGTGGACCGTCTAAAGAGAGAGGTCTTGAGCGACTTAGGGTCATGTGAAGATGTGCAGTCATGATCTCACATGTCTGAAAAGAAACAAGAAATATGTTAAAACATCTACGGTAAACACAAATAAACATTTAAGTAAAAGTCATTCCATCCATTATCCAGAGACCAGCTTTTGTTATTTGCGGCCTCTGAGGTGACAAGGTGCTAAGTCTTAGATTTGATGACCTGCACTTGAGCCCTTCCAGTTCTTCCTATGCTCATTCTCTCTGTTTATGCAGCCACTTTTGCAGTATTTACATTCCATGTCTCATCTTTTCAAGATAAACACTCATGAGAGTGAAATACAAGTTTATATTTTAACAAGCCAGGATGTTTTTAGCTGTCATTGTTACCAGCAGTGTAAATGCAATGAAGCAAGGACTTTGTTGTTACAGGTTAAGATTTCATGACTGCTGGTGGGCCGGCTTCCGGACTCCTAAAACGTCAACTGTCAGCTCCAAAGCAAACACTGCCAACCCCAGGATGGAGAGGAAAAAGGAAACAAAGAACAAACACAGAGTTCACTGCTCCAAGAAACCACTGGCATGGCGTAGTGCAAAAGTCAGGGATTCACTACTTTGGTTATTTCCCAGACACTCTTAAGAGTTTTACAAAAGTGAACAAAAAAGATTCTCACCAACCGATGTCACAGTTTGTAATTTTGCAGACAATGGGACCTTTAACTGGGTGCTATCCAGTCTATTATGTCGGGCACCATGACCTGTTGTGACATTTACATGAGAAATGGGACTGGTGGTGAGCCCGGGCTCCATCTCACAGTGAGCTGCCTCTATAATCCAATCGACTGCAATGGTGTTGGCATTGCAGTAGCAAGGCTGCAGCAGCAGGGGCCCTCTTTGTGAGGAGCGGAGGGATGTTATCATTTTGAGACCCCCAAACCAGAGAGGGGTGTCCGCTTTGCTTTTCTGGCTTCCTCTTACTGTGGCAACATGAGGTGTGGCACAGTGAATGTAACAGGGAACTTACTTTTGAGTCATTTCATGAAATCGGTGTAAGAAAAATAGCACTAAACAAATAAATAAATGAAAAACAGCTGTAGTAGAGTTTCTCCAGTCACCAGTGATGTAAAGTAGCTGTATGCACAACAAGTGGATGCTTTTTAAATCATGATGTTTCCATTCTATCACATGTGTAAAAAAGAAACTATGAATAAATATTTCAGTTCTCGGTGTCCATTCTGGCAAGCTTCACCCATTTTATTCCTTCCCCCCACCCACTCAACAGCCTATCTACAGCTGAGGTTTTAATGTTTGGGTGCTGGGAAGGTTTGAGAAGAGTCCTGGCCTCATTGTTCCAAACACAACAGCTGTGACTTAATGAGTCCATTCCAGTGCTCACCCTTTGCCCAAAGTCTGAGCTGTTTCCACTGCCTCCTCCTTATTGACCACATGACCATTGTCGCCAAGGTATTCACTGGGTCTTAATGGTAAGACACACAAGAATGCAGCAGTGGCTGAGCTCTTGCCACCTCTGAGAGATGGTGGGAAAGCTCCTGAAACCAATTCCAACAGCTTATGTTTACCATGAAAAACCAGTGACCTATAAGTTCACTCTGGTAATTTGGGGAGAACCTTCTGTGCAGACATGTTCACAGAAACCTTTTCACCCGTCCATCCCGCTGTAACTTCATTTAGCAATTTTGGATTTTTTGTACCCTACAAGAACATTTCTAAAAAATTTTAAAAAATCTGTCTGGTTTAAAACTGCGTTTGTTACTTTAACTTTTCTAATAGTGTCTCATACCCTCCTCCTATATGGGCAAATAACAAGGATGAAATTATTGGCTTTTTTTTTCTGTGAACACCATCATTATCCCCAGAATATACTGCTTTCAAAGTGAAAATGAATTCCCTGTGATCTCTGGCTGCAGCTTGTGTAAAACCGAGAAGCAATGAGATGTAATGTGGTACAACACTGCAGCCTGCAAGGGATGTAGGGTTGTTGCCATAGCTATTGAGATGAAATCCACAAGTAGTTGTTTAATTAAATCCAGCTTCTTTTGCAGAATTGACAAAGTAGGGTGGCGACAATAGGGAGCCATTATATTAAAAGACTAAGATCAGACGGTTCTTGTGGAAATGTGCAAGTAAATTCATCGTACTTCCACAGTGATGTGATTTAACTGACATGGCTGGAAACAACTTCTGTGAGATGTGATTTTTCACATCAATGTGGTGATCTTGGCTCATACCAGGATTGCAAAACAACCTTACATGACCATAAAACCTTCTCTCATTGCTTTATTCCACATGCACTTCAGCACAGTTATACTTGTGTTACAAGGCTATGAAGAGTTTTTGGAAGCAGTTTATCCTTGAGGAGGGAAAGAGTGCCTGTCATCCTGGTGCATATGCATACAAAGTGGCTCTCTTCTTGCATAAGGACTACACAAACAAGACTTTATTAAGAGTCAGGAGCAGAGATGATGCTGAAGAGCTTGGAGTTACACACCCTTAACCCCAGGAATTACACAGCGTGAAGCTGTCATTCCAGTCAGGTATCATTATCGCTGCAGGTCTAGGTTCTTAGTGAAGGCTGACAGCTTTATGATTTGATTCACTTGTCTTGTTAAGTAATTAAAAAAAGGAGGGTAAGTTTTGAATATAAAACGCAGACACCTGAAATTGCATAGATTTTATATGCCAGTGTTTTTTTTAATCCATCCATCTAGTAATCCATGTTTTATATGTCTCTAATCAATGTATATGTGATAAAAGAAGCTTGCAAAAAGTTGTTGTGTGTTAATGAGTAACATGCAAAGTGTGCCACCAACATGCTGAAAAGATGTAGAAGTAATTACCCTTTCAGAGGTATTTTAATTAATGTTACCCCTTTCCTATCACACCACCATGATCAGAACTCACATTGGGAACTAATTCCAGTCATGTGTCATCCATGCACACCTTAAATTACTTCTGGCAAGAGTCACTGCATTTGACCCTGAACATGAACCACAGGGAAAAAAGTCTTGTTGAAAACCAGATGAGCCAAATTGATGATAACCTTTCCCCCCTGAGGTCCTACAAGTGAGGTACTACTCCCCTTGTCTTCCACTCATCTCTTGGACATGCCATGCAAAGTGAATGACATGATATTAAAGCACTTCCTCATCAAGACTGAAATGCACACTTTTTTTTTTGCCTGCAAGCAGTCAATTATTTGACAAGTACACATAATGAACAATGCAAGACTAGTCAGAATTTAATCAAAAGGCAGAGACAGGGGCCCAGTGCAGATGGGAAATGATTAACACAGTTAATCAAACATCCCAGCGTTAGGTTAAACATGGCAAGCCTATCCCATCATCTGAAATATGGATGGGATCCATTCCACATTTCCATTTTTCCATTTCCTTTTGCCTGTGGAGCATTTATTGCATTTATTATGCTGACCCCTATTTGTTCTCCCTCCGTCATAAAGGTAATTATGGCAGTCCTCACATCATTGCCTTGTTTCTTCTCTTTGGTGGGTCCTAATGCAGACCGATTTGAGTTATGCTTCAAGGAACTGCCAAACGCTGTCTAATCCAACTGGATGTTTTTGTTTGTCTGTTGTTGTTTTTCTTGTACAGGTTATTTGATTTTCCTCTGAAAGATTTGTCATAGAGAATATTTGTGAAAAAGGAACTCCCACACTGAGTTTATAACAAAGACTCAAAAGGAAAGCCAATGCATCAAGCAGGTCAAAGAATGTGAGAGAACAAACCTTTGGACAGAGCTGTATTTTTCTATTTTTTCTTTTTTTTAGCCAAAAGCTCACAATAACAACCATCAACTTTGAGAACTGTATTGTATAGCTTTGACATTTTTTCCCCTCCATCTCTCCTTCAGCTCTGGATACTCAGTATTTCGCCTTTACAACCACTTTACACAGGAATCTTTTGTACCTGTATGATGTGTTTACTTTCCAGGACTTTCTAGGAGAATTCCAAGTATAGAAGCAATTTTGCTTTCAGTGCAAGCAAAACCTTTGCAAATAAAATATTTTTAACAGTACATGTCATAGTTCTACTTTGAATCTCCATACTTCCTTGAATCACGTTGGTTGTGAACATTTACACGTACAACAGTCTAAATTACTGCTACATGCAGTCATTAAGTAACTCCATGCTGCAATCCCATCAGTGGAACTTTCAGCATGTTTTTGGTGTAGTATCTTTTCATTCTGCAAACTCAAAGAATGTCTCACACGACTATTGTTCATTTCCTCTTTACCATGCAACAATAATTAACCATGATTACAAAGTATCTCTTGAGAAACTGGGGCAGCACAATTTAGTTCATTGTCCTCAGAAATTACAGTTACCCTTCCTTTCCTTGTCTTTTTCAACCACTGGATTCATCTCTTCTTCAGTGTGCCTGGAAGAACACACCACTAATTAAGTAAACTATTTGACTGGCTCGGGAGATTTCATTTGGACTAATTTGACTTAATAGACAGTCTAGTCAAATGATTGTGATGGGTGTCGTTCCAGACCTCTCAAGGAATGGGCATTAAAAGAAATTCTTTTTGTTACTGGCAGCCTTTACATATGTCCTCACACATCTGCACACAGCTTCCTGAAGAGTGTGGCTGGGACTGCACCTTGGAGAAAAAGTAATCAGCTTTTCAGAGCCATTTTTTTTAAGTCAAATGTAAAGGTTTTGCCAGATGAAAAAACCCTCAGTGATTGTTGTTGACTTGGTAATAAGTTTAAGCATCTACAGAAGGAGCTGGCATAAATTTAGCCTTTTTTATGCTTTGCTGAGCAGCCTCTGTATTTAGAACAGTAATGTTTTATGGAAATAAGCTATATGTATTTAAAACTTATAATTGTGTTCCTTTATACCGGCACAAAGCAGTTATTTTTAAATTAGCAGAATTAATCGGAATGCAAAATTGAAAGGAGGAATGTCCGTCCACAATGATGAATGCCTAAGTAAGAATTTGCATCAATTAAAATTTCAGGCAATTACTATAAAAGATTATTGACCTCTGAAGGGACTTGTGAGGTCACATATTTTCTTCTGTCTTTGCAGTATAGTATTCATCTTCATTAGCGAGAACAATTGCAGGCGTTTTCTGCTCATACTGGAGGGTATTAACGCCAACAGATTATCCTCTCCACAGTTCACTAATAAAGTTGATTTTTGTTATTGTCCATCCAGGTAAAGCATAGCTTTCCTTGGCTGTCGGCATTCATACTGACCTACTCTTTGTCTTCATCAGCGCTCTCTTGTTTTTCCAGCAGACACAGCAAGAGCTGCGATTACACAATAGCTGTTTTGTACTTCTCAGCTAAAGTGGGAAATCTTATTTTCTGACCAATTCTGAGGAAACTATTTGGAAAGAGCTGAAAATTCACTGTGGCTTATGATATTAGCCGAGAGATCATAATGTCATGAATAATTTTGAACAAAGAATCATACATATTTTATTTTTCTTATCAAAGAATTTTGCCATTTTTCCCATTTTCTATATACTATGAATTAGTTTCTATTCTGTGGGGGAAAGCTGGAAAATATCTTGGATTAATTGGATAATAAGAGTTCATTGAACAATTTAAAAGTGGACATGAACATATCACATGCTGTAGAAGTATAAAAAAATCTACCTTATGAATTAAAATTGGGATCAGACAAAGATCCTTTGGTTTTAAAGATGTTGCAGTTCAGCATCTTGTGAAGAAATGTGTTTTTCTTTTAACTGAGTCATTGCAAAGTTTACAGAAA
Organism: Craterocephalus amniculus; assembly: GCA_036024015.1. Lineage (NCBI taxonomy): Eukaryota > Metazoa > Chordata > Actinopteri > Atheriniformes > Atherinidae > Craterocephalus > Craterocephalus amniculus. Next base: position 11,288 of record JAVQJG010034670.1, read on the forward strand.
ACACACAGGGGTTCACAGTGCAAAATGTTACATCTTTTGTTTGAAAAATACGTCCACATTTACACAACACAGAGTACCATACGGCGAAGTGAGGCAAATTGGAAGTGCTGGCCTCTGCTGAACCATATTACTGGTGACCATATATCATTTTTTATAGGTCACAAGTGACGCACATCTGTTTCCACTTGGCTAAGTTTCCATATAAAACATTTAAATAGAGATTGTTCACCTATATCTGTTGCTCCCCTGTGCTTTTTTAAACCAACATGTGCCCCATACATCAAACCTTAGAAAGAGCAAAAGGACTTTATTTTACATTAAAGTGTATTTTTGAAAAGGTTTGATTATACAACAAAGTTTAAGGGGTGCTAAGATTCTTTAATGTTTACGGCATGACACAGTTTTCTTTAAAATGATTTGTTTATGTAGTGCGGCCTTTTAAAAGTCAACTTATTTGACAGTTGTGCAATCCAGACCCCAACATACCCACAATGGCTCATGTTTTTTTTTTCTTCTCAAATTTGATCTCAAAGCCCCTCATGTGTTTGACTTCTTTTTAATTGCTTCCTGTCTGCTTGGTCAATTATAAGTCCTTGGCTTGTTGGGGTCTGTGTGTGGAAGGGAGGACTATAGCAGCATTTTCTGAACAGAGTGATTAAATACCTGAAATTTGAGTAGATGGATGAGATCTTTCAGTGGAACTTGCTAATATTTTTACTTAGCATGCCAGCTCTCAGCACAAAGCATGTTGACTTTCATTTAGACAAAAGTTGATTGCTTGGGGAAAAAAAAAAGTATTGATTTAAAAACAAGACAGTCGTACTCATTCACATTTTATTGATTTGATGGTCAGGTACATGCCGGTCTAAATACCCCTCTGATATCATGTTTAACACAAACTATAATCCTTAAGAAAAAGAAACCACTGACAGGATTAATCAGTTGTCGACAAAAAAATTAAAATGGTATAAAAAACAATTTAGCATAAATATGTGTTGATCCTTCCATGATTTGCAACGAACTGAAAAAGACAAACAGTTCACTTTTATTGTTTATTCTATAAGGCAAAAATACGATCAAGGCATAGTTCACCACTCTTTTGTATGGTGGCCCAGAAGTGTCACAATGATGGAAAAACCACAACACAAAACAGTTAGCCGCACCTGTCACTTATGCAAATTGTTTTGTTGAGACAGTTTTTTGGTTGCATTGTGACTAATTATGTTGTATTCTGGCCTGTTGTGTTGTTTTGTAGATTGTTGTTATGGCTAATTGTGTTGGGTCGTGGCTTATTGTGTTTCTTTGTGGCTAGATATGTTGTGTGCCCTATTTTTTTGTGTTGTGGCTAACTGTACTGTGTTATTGTTTATGTTGCTGTGTTGTGGCTAATTGTGATGTGTAGCATCATATTTTGTTGTGTTTCAGCTTATTGTGTCACGTTGCAGTTAACTGTGTAGCATTGCGGCTACTCTGTAGTGCTGTTGCTAATTTTGTTGTAGTGGGCCTTATTGTGTTGCAGCTCATTGTGTTGCATTGCAGCTTACTGTGTTGCACTGTGGCATTATATTGTGTTGCTACTACTTCTGATGTGTTAATGCAGAATGTGTTGTGGTAAGGTTTTTCATTTGCTATGACACTTCTGGGCCACCATACTTTCATTTCAGCAACATAAAGGTGTTGAAGATATAATATATAAAACTTTTTTTGACTCCACGCGGACATTTATCGTGCTCATTACATCATTGTCCCAGGAACGTGAATAACAAGCACTTTTGAAATAAGTCTTCATTAGGGGGACCAAAGTGTGAAAATTCTCCATAGTTTGTAAATGTACAATGACAGACAATGATCTCAATCCAGGGAGTTTTAATGTATATTTACTTTTATCAATGAACTTGAAATGCAGCTTAGATCATCTTGTGTTAAACCTAATTATTTAAGGTGATACTCAATAAAATCTACTTTTAAAAGAGGGAGAGAGAAAAAAGAATATTTTATAATCCATGCTGCTCATCTAGGTTGTGTTTCTGGTTCAACCACTGAAGAAACTGGGTAGCTCCATAAAGTGCAGCAGTATGAGAAGCCAAAACTACAAGCTGTATGGTTGCCCATGGCTATATAAATATTAACTGAGACTTCACTATGGAGAGAGACTCTCTTTGATTACGAGTCTACTCCAAGAGTTTGATATCCAAGGAGACCACTGCGGCTAGCTTGACAAAATTGATGGGAAAATACTGACAGAGTGTGGAGGAGTTTTGCTTGATTTGGAACAGATTCATGTAAACGAAGCAGGGAAGGCCACATCGCTGGTTCACAGTTCATATACTCCAGTTTGGCTTTGAACTTTTCATCAATATGAGTTAACGGAGATGGAACAAGAAGTAAATAGGAAGTGCAGTCCACTTTGTCTACCTCAAGCTGATTCTTTTATTTCTACTCTGACTTATTAATACATAAAAAGTTAGAGAGTCTACAGGAGCAAATGATTATTTTGGTTGTGCCAGCATTAAAAGTGCTAAGCACAAATAAACCCTAACACAATATCGACATGATTAGTTTTATCATCAACCTTGGGATCAATTTTTCAAGGTTAACTTCACACAGAATTTTTAACACTATTTGCAGAGCCAGTTACTCAAGGGAGATTCAGAATCTTGCCACAATACTTCTATATGTATAAGTTGTTTCTGTTTCTTTGTGTATTATCATACAGTATTTGAATCTGTGATGCTGGGATCACTATTAAATCAATTTTTGACTAAGCTGATGAGATTGCCTGATTTAACAAGAATAACAATATTTGCAATAACCAAAAGTTTGGCGGAGTTCTGCAGGTAAAAGCTGTGAGATTAGATAAGGAGAGATGATTAAGACAATCAGAGACCCATACTGACACAAATGAATGATTGAGGTTAGACGTTACTTTGTGGCATGTGCTCTGAAGCATAACCTGTCTAAATCTTTGTCTGGCATAATGAAAGGACAGAGATTTGTCTGGGTCACCAGCAGTCTTGTGACTGGTCATGTGTGCCTGAGATGTCAATCATGTTCAAATATTTAAGGGAAGAACCAAAAAAAGCATTGTTAGGGGAACAATTGAAGGTTAAGAACCAAATTTGGAGCCACATGGGAAACAGGGCAGCATGTTTACTCTCACCGTGGATGACTTCTGTTTGTCTGAAGCATCTGCTGTAACTTATACAACTTATAAAAAACAGAAAAACACCAGTCGTACTCTTACTATGACGCAAAACTTTCCTATTTTTGTGAGCTGTTCATATCATGAAATGCTTTATTATGTCTTTGTTTTCAATTTGAGTGTCTTTGGGCCGTGTAAAGGAGAGTGCAGTTATCATGCACCATTTAGCGAGTGATTATGTACATTTTTGTGGCAACTTTGTAATATATGATTGCATTAATAGAACATTTGCACAGGAACAGATTATGTGCAACTGCTGTGACAGAAAAAACTGAAAAAATGCATGAGTTTCAGTCCAGCCTTCTCAACATGGTCCATGATTTATTTAAAAAAGAAAAACCTGATTATTAACAGTGTTTTTCGTGTTGATATTAGTTCTTATATAATGTATATTCAGAGAAAGTGCAATAAAAGTCTTGTGCCCTCTTTTGACAATCGGAGGAAACATAGAAGTAAATTTTTGCTAAATGGTAGATGAAGCTGATTCGGCCAGAACGGCTACATGTGTTTTGAATCTTGGCTTATAAATAAACATTTCTTCAGATATGGATAGCTGTCACTGGATGAACTTTTATTACATCTGTTTTCTCTTTTTTTCTCCCTTTTTTTTGTCCCTAGCAAAAATGGCCATATTATTATGTAAAATTATGCTTATGAAAACATAAGTCTGTCCCTCTCCCGTGTTCACCTTCACCTGGCAAGCATGACTCAACCTTACATTTTCTCTATAGGCTTTGAAAGACAGTTTTTATTGAAACCAGGTGTATAGCTATATCCTGCCTGATGTTTCTGGGGAGACTTCTTTAACCAGATCATAACATGCTTCAAGTATTCACAAAATGGCGCGACAAACATGAAACACTGGTGATCTGCACATTTCTGACACCGTAGATTGTTTGTTATAAGACAAAGGCCCAGATGTGAAGAGAAAAACAGCATCTATCTTACAGAAATTGTTTTTTTTTATTTCAAGGGTTAACAAAAATTCAACTCATACTTGAAGCTCAGACTCTTTTCAAAATGAATTCTGTTCAGAAATCCTGTTCCAGATTAACCGTAATCATGCGCATTATTCACGTAGTAACATACCATACAGCACACAGTAAAGAGAAAACAATCCAAACTCAAAAACGTGTGATGGAATTCCTTCCACAGCCGAGAAGCATCACCAATCATGTAAAAAGAAAAAGGAAAAAAAAAAGAAAATAGTTTACAGGTCAAGATATTGTGGGTTTTAAAGAGTAACGAAAGAAAGAAAGAATGAAAGAAAGAAAGAGAAAGAAAGAAAGAAAGAGAGAAAGAAAGAAAGAAAGAAAGAAAGAAAGAAAGAAAGAAAG
>JAVQJG010034677.1:0-16404 GCA_036024015.1 Craterocephalus amniculus
CGTGTCTCACGAGACGTCTAAACCAAAACAAGCGCGAGCGTCAATGGGCTAAACTGCAAGCGCCGTTTCTGGTAGGGGGAGACCCGAGAGAGGAGGAAATGTCCGCTTTTTCATCAGAACAGGTCATTCAAGCAAAATAACTACTTCCAAGCTGCTTTATGACTATGCTAATGCTGTATAGAGACTTGCATAGAGCCTCTTTAAATGAGATAACTATAAAAAAAAGTCAGGAAGTATTTTACACCACATATGAGGTGAAACGTCAACAGTCTTCAGAGCGTCTATGAGAGTGTAGAAATAAGAAAAGAGTGTAATAGAAGTAATCTCTGTCACACATCCCGCCCCTTGTGTGTGTGTGTTTGAGAATGAACTTTCATGTGCTTTTGCCGTGAGATCACAAGATAGCGGTGGTGTCTGTGCAGGCTGAGGAAGACCCCTGGAGGGGAAGGGCTTTTCAGCAGCGTGACTTAAAGGGAGAAGCTTGACATTCAAACGTGCCACAAAAGGACACAGAGTAAAATCCTTGTCAGTCACTCTCCGTCTCAGAGTCCCTGCTTTTCCCTCAAATTCTCTGGTGCTGGCTGAGCCAATGTTTGACTTTGAGCACAGAACCATAGATATCACTCCCTGCATCAAGAATACAGATTTTTCTCCCTGCAGACATTTTCCAATAATATGACCTTTATCGTTCCTGCACTGAGAAATCACAACAGTTCTAGACAATAACACAGAGGTGATGGAATCATTCTCCTTAATGTCGTATCTAAAAACTGGACTTCACCATATAAGTCTACTTGTGTCTAGTTGGGAAAGAATTTGGTTTGCCATTCAGCGCTCCATTAGTTTAGAAGATTGGTTTCATATACTTTTTAGCCCAAAAGCCCACAAGGAAATCTTCTTGACAAGCCATAGAGACGTGATGGGGATTACACATCAGATTGTCTTTTTCAGCTTCTCTTATTTCAGTTTAAAAACAGTGGTCTCTCAGCTTTCAGGGTTCTTTTGAGGCAATGAGAGAAAATTCCATGTCTAGAAATAGACCTGCATTAATAACACAAGTATATGCGTATCCTGGTAATGAGGCGGATAACAACTAAGGCTTCGTAAAAACAAACTGTACACCTGCCACTTAGATGCAGAGGTGGGTAGTAACGACCTACATTTACTCCGTTACATTTACTTAAGTAAATTTTTGAAAAAAATGTACTTGTGTGAGTAGATTTATTTTGGAATACTTTTACTTGAGTAAATCTGTGATTATTTTTTGTACTTTTACTCCGTTACAATCAATATTAAGCTAATGAGTACGGTATTTCTGTCAGTATTTTTTTCCTCAAAAAATATAATATTCTCCGAGAGTGGAATACGCACCCGTTTTCAAAAGCATCATTCAAGCTTTCATTGGTTGATAGCTCTCGTCGTGCATTATTCCCTTATCCCTACAACCAATCAAGTAGCCTATTGACGTCTTTTCAAATTCGTGTGTTTTTTAATGGCGGAGCTGCGGGACACTTTGGCGGAGCTCATCTGTCAAATAAACAGGCTGCGGCGCAGCAGGAAGTCGAGGGTTTGTTTGGCGAGATATTGACAGAAAATGGGAAACCTTCTTAAAAAACAATTCAAGCAGAATACTTTGGAGCAGAGTATGTGTCGTGGAGGTTCGGGGACGGAAAGTGTCATGTTCGATCGAAGACATGATCAACGTGCTGAACTAAGACTGCAATGTGCGCCAGCGGCAGGCGCTACAGTATGTCAGTGGGCCAAGCAGCGCGCGTCATAGCGCATCATCCAAGCTGCCCCATTCATCAGCTGAATCCGGATCAGAGAGTGAACCTGACACAGACACGTTGGATGAATGGTTAGCACTTTTTCACCGCTACTGTAAGTGCACATACACACACGCTATGGGGAAAGAAGGGAAATGGATAATCTTTTTTTCCCAAAAATGTTCTGTTATGAAACTAAATTATTGTTGCTTTTTGTTGTGAATGATTTTATATTGACACCTAAAACGTTTTTTATGCTACGTTTTTGCCGTTACAGAAAAGTAGACAAATGTATGGATGTTCAAGGTATCACTAAAGTAACAAATACTGTCATCAAAGTCACATTTTTGCTTAGAGTGCTTTGTTGCACCAAAAGATAATTTTCTCAGGCATTTCTGTTGCAAATTACTAAAGAACAGAAAAAGCTAGAAACAAACTTTTATTCATAATGTAGAAGATGGTAAATGGTAAATGGGCTGTACTTGTATAGCGCTTTTCTAGTCACAGACCACTCAAAGCGCTTTACATGACATATCTCATTCACCCATTCACACAGCACCTATATTGATACATACTGGGTGCTTTGGACCCTAACATTCCCACACATTCATACACCCTATAGGCACATCGGGAGGCAAGGTAGGGTTCAGTGTCTTGCCCAAGGACACTTCGACATGTACCGGAGTGGAATCGAACCACCGACCTCCGGTTTTAGTAGGCGACGGCTCTATCCACTGAGCCACAGCCGTTAGATATGTTGAATATTTTCAAGGAATTTTCAATATCTGCTCAAATGTTCAACACGAGTTGCTCAGAAGCGTATATCTATGTCGATTTAATTGATGAATTGCTTTTTGGCACAAAGTTTCATTCAGATTTCTGAATACTGTAAAAGCTCAAGAATGCACGTTGACTGTGGAAAAAATAAGATGTAACTTGGTACTCAAGTACATTTTTCACTGTGTACTCTAGTACTCTTACTCAAGTAAATATTTTGATCATTACTTTTACTTTTATATGTAATTGTACTCTTACTTGAGTACAGCTTTTGGCTACTCTACCCACCTCTGGCTGTAAGAAACAGCATCTCACTGCGCATGCTATTAAAAATGGAGGGACTTACACTGGTATTCTGTTGCAGGTGGACGTTTAACAACTTGAAAATTGCTGTAATGAATGCTGTGGACTGATGAGCAATAAATATCCACCAACTTATACTCACAGTTACTTAAAGCTATTATGCCTCTCTGATGCTTTGCTTATACTTTAATCAGGACGTACATCTTTTCTTACATTTTCCCGCCTATACCAATGCTGAATTTTAAGGTGTGATTAAATATTCTTGTAATTCTCTAACATAAATTATGATGCCACCACTGCAATTTATTAATAATCAGTTAAAAAATGAAGAAAATTTGTAAGGTTATGTTAATTTTAGTCCTGTATATTTTAAATTTTGATTAAAGAGACATTCAAGGTCCATAAAAAATGTCTTATCAATGTAATCTCACGGACTGGGAATCCTTTGTGGCCCAAAAAAACACATTTACAACCAGAAAACTCTGACTGATCAATGAGCAGCCGGACGTCATCTGAAAAGTATCAACCGTGGCAGAAAAGCTAAGAGGAGGATTAACTTTTGGCAAAGACAGAGACAAAAGCAAAGCCTCGAGTGTGGAGCCATAACCAAGAAAAACAAAACCTTCACACCGGTTAAAATTTCAAGCACCGGTGACTGAGTAGTCACAGGTGCAGTAACAAGACTCTGCTGGGTCACCAGAGGAAGATGAATTCGCTGCACGGCTGGTTGCTGGCAGGAAACACAAGCAGTGTCTCGAATTTCCCCGATAAACACTCAAACAGCGCAGAGAGAGGTGTTCAAAGATCTCATCCAGTAGCTTAGTTTACATGGAGAAGTATGTTTTCAATCTGATTGAAGCCTTTCTGATTAGAGATTCAAATGTGTTTACATGCAAGGCTGCAAAGCATGTAATCAGAATTAAACTCTTTTGACGTAAAAAATGTGACTGTAGAAGAAAAGACATTTTTCTGTGCCAACTTTATTCCTAATTAGAGAGAAACTCAGCCTCCTCTCACCCCTGACTGTTCAGGAATATAGGAAACGACTGCATGTAGGTGGGTTGAATGTGCAGCTGAAACACATGTGCTTCAATCAGAAACATTATTAAAATATGAAATTATTAAAAGATTTACAGCAATAACATCTTCTGATCAGTCTGAGGTTTGTGTGAGGTCACCTGTTTTACCTGCTGATGCTGCTTACACAACACTATGATGCATTTGTAGCAGTCTGGAAATTTCAGCCACTGCTGCACTTTGGGGTTTTTTCACACTCTGTTGAGTGATTTTGATTTAATTTTCAGTTTGGTATTCTACACATTTATTATGTTGATTTATACTGCTATAAGAACATTTCCTTTGGAGAATTAAATTAAGTGCTTAATTCGTCCATTTTCAAAGCCCATTCATTCCCATGCAGGATCGTGGGGGCATGAGTCTATAATCACTCAATTCATTTAAATCCCATTTAGTAGCCTCCATAGATTTATACTTAAAATATTACAGGTTTGAAATAATTCTTATTAATACTATGAGCACTCAACTAAGTAGTTATAATAAGCATTGTAAACATGATTTTCTACAACCAATGAGTGATTTTTCAAGTTCTTTTCCAATTTAAAATGGAAGTAAACCGTTTTCAGAAGACAGGAAAGGTGGAGTGTTAAAAGCATGTTCAAAGTGTTAATAGAGTTGGAAAATTCTTTTGCAGACTTTCCCATCTGATCTCACGTGCTGAGGTGAGAGGCAAAAAATAATAAAGTTTGCATGCCTTCAGAGTAATTTTGAGCTCTGACTGAATCTAGAACCTCGTGCTAAAAGAGCTCTATGAAACAGAACGCGCACCTTCTGTCAGGTCATACAGGACATAAAACATGATGACAAATGAAAAACAAAGTCGTGCTCACACACAACGAGCTTGCAAACCGAGTGTTTGGCAGCATTTTTATGGAACACTATTAGAGATTGATAACAACTTCAGTCATTGTACAGTCTTTACTAACTAAACATAATTTAACAATTATAAAACTTAACTTTATACTTTAAATATGCTGGTAGAATTCAGTACAAAAATAAAGGCAGTGAAATGTTTCCATACACAAACACCATCATGTCATCAGTCACATACTGTCACTCAGAAACAAAATGAATGCTGGGTGAACCAGTTTGGCACTTTTCCCACCTGTATAAGGAAGCTGTAATTACAATTACTGTATCATAATTTGTAACTTTTTCTTTTTACACTGGGATCCGGTGAGGACTTTAACTGGAGAATCCATGGGTGCTGAACAGCCACTAGATGGTGCTTTGGATCCAGAGAAGAAACCCCAAAATGTCACTTGAGCAACACTTCAGGTACAACATTCGATCGAATTCATGCCAAATGTCTTTATATCCAAGATATTCATGCTACAATTTAGTTTGTAAAAGCAGAGCAGTCCACATGGCCTCTCTCATGAAAGGCCACCATGTGATGAGGTTGGTGATCAGTTAAGCATGTCAGCCGTTCGCACCTGTGTGCTCAGGTGCTCATGCTGCCTGGAAAAGTTGCACAAAGGAAGTGCATCCCACAGTTTTCTCTTCAGATCTCCTCTTGCGGCCTCAGTTTGTATCCGCACATATTGGGTAAAACAATCTGTCTTTATAATTTTCTCATTTCTCTTTCACACATATAGACAAAAGCTCAGTTCTTTTCTTTCCTGTTTGGAAAACCAGCAAGTGCTATGATTTATCCCCTTGGAGAACCTGAATTGAAGACAAAATTAGTTAGAAATTAGCTGATACGGATTCATGTTCACTTTTTATCCGTGCGTACGGGCGCTTTGCGATGCTTACCTACCTGGTTGCGAGTTTTGTGGGATTTCTGCATCAGCACCCTCCACTGGTCGTACAACTTCATAGACATGCTGCTGCAGCCGTAGGCGTGTTTCCGCACCCAGCCGAAGAACTGCTTCAGCTCCCTGCGCAGGGTGGAGTTGGAGTCTGCGCTAGACTTCGGGTCGCAGGAGCCCGACATGAGTCGCTCTGCAGAGAGGAGAAACAAGGAGGGCGGTAGAGGAGCCAAATAAGTCCAGAGGGCACAAAAAGATTCTCGTACCTTCTGACTTCATTTGACCAAATGCTGTTAATACATTTATTTAGCAAGTTTCACTGATACTGTAAGGTTTTTTTTTAATTAATTATAGCAAAATCTTTTAGTTTTTTTGGCAGAAATAATGTAATATAATGTAAAGCAAACATTTCTGTACAGAAGGGGAAACACAACAGAACATTTGCAGATTTTCTCGGTGACGTTCCCCCTATAGACGGCTAATTGGGCATCCTACCTGTGCCTGGATCTATCTCCAGGCAGGAAAAGACAGCCATGTGTTTAGTCTTGTTTCTTTCTTTCCCTTTCCCTTTCCCTCTTGGATTTCTTTGCTGAATCAGCTACTATGTGGACGTTCAAAACGGCTGGTGTGTTGATTCATTAAAGGATTTTTATGGATGTGAAATTAGTCCATAACTCCATGAGTGCAACAGGAGTTGTCATCATTTTTCGCCTAGTTTAAAATCATTTTTACTTTTTAGTGGAAGACTCATAAATTACCATTAAGATTACAAAAAACACTTTAATTGTCAAGCCTAAACATCAGTTTCTACACTTGATATTCAAGATTGAAGACTTTTTTAAAAATTTTCCATTTGTATCCTTACAGTTGCATAAAAAATATTTTTGTGCAAAGAGGCAGCAGTGAGAAGTAAAACAAGTAGTTATACTTATGATCTTATTGGTGAAAACTACAAGCACTAAGAACCGTTTGGCAGGAATGTTATTGCTCATTTCACTGTTATCTTTGCATTTAATAAATCCATTATGTTTTTTGTGGTGAAAGTGAAATAATCAGGGCGTCATTATCCGCCCTAATCCAGTCATCTACCACCTGAACAATCCATTCAAGTAAACCACTTTCATAATGTATCTGATTCCAGCAGAGTTACAGGCAAAAAGAGAGCTAAAAACAAAAAGAGTAACTGAAAAGCATTTTTCCCTCATTTCACTGATCTTTCCTGATCTTTCGCTTGCAGAAACCTTCACAGAAACAACATGAGTTTTTATTAGCAGGCTTTTGTTTTCAGAACTATGGTCTATTTTGAGGTCAGTTCATGATAACAGCAGTTACTGCACGTCTGCCTTCGCAACAACTTCATGAGATCCAGAGTGGCGAACGGCATAAGTGCTCTTTTTTTAAGATCTGACCTCTTTCTTTGTCAAGAAATGATTCCTATTCCAGTTTACTGCCACTAAAACATGCTGAATGTCTGGTTGGGTATGTCAGCTGTTAGCTGTTGCTGTCCAACTGTTTCTTCTATGCATCTGCTATGAGTGAAACTGCCAATAAAACAAAGCACAGTCTGGATGACTGACATCTTCATCTCCTCCTTCTGTGAGGCAGCCGCAGAGAACTGCTGGATACAAGGTACACCATGATACTAACCGAATTTCTGAGCAACAAATTGCCTCTTAAGGGACCAAAATGCTCCCAGAAACTGAGATCAAGACCAGAAAAAGGCCGTCCGAGTGAATCCCTGACAGTGGGCGTACTCACCGCTTTGGGGTGTGGAAGCAGCTGTGGGATGACTCCACTCGCTCCAGATCCCAGCTTTACGAGAGCCGTAGATGCCCACAGGGTTACATCGAACCTGCAGAAAATGTATTCATCAGCAAGGCCTAGCTCTTTGAAACATTAATACACCCTCGGATGCAAGTATACACATACCTGGACGAAATACACTGTTCCAGGTCTCAGTCCAGCAAGCCGACATGACGTCTGATTCCCAACATCATCCATCACCTACACAACAAAGAGAGGACGCAAACCCTGAAGAGCTGAATGCTGGAGGTCCAACCACAGTATTAAATACCAATGGGCACAAACTTAAACACAAGGCAGGCTCAAGACGCAGAAAACACAACCGCAAACCATGTGCAGACCGAAACATGCATGAACACCACATTGTTTAGTGACTCCTGATCAGCATGTTTATGAAACTATTTTAATATAACCGTGCCTGCTGGGTAAAATCTGTTCTCCGTTATTTAATACTGCGCTGCATATGCTGGGACACACACACACACACACACACAGCGTTATGTACAGGTACTTGTGCAAACAGAGGAAAACTAGAAACAGGCAAATACTGCAAAATAGAGAGAAAGAAATGCGGCTGCTGCAGTTAATAATCTGGTCTAATAATTCCCACTTTCTTTCTGGCATCCAGTCTGTAAACACTTGTGAGGAGGGACTCCAACAGAAAACAGAACATGGAAATTACAGGCATCAGAGGGCTAATGATGTGATGTAAGGGAGGCCAAATAGGCAGAAGTTATAGCAGAGCGTCTTTACAGCCATATTGAAGACATTAACAGCTGAGATGTATCCCTCCATTCCTTAGCATGACCTCATGATGAGGGCTGGTTCAGAGGTACTTTGTTTCCACCATCAGCTCTTCGGGCCACTTTTGGATTTCAGCCTCCTCTCTCCTCCTTCCAACGGTATCATCCCTCTGCCGCACCTCTCCACTCCCATTCTTTTCTTTTTCCACTTTGCAAGTAACGACTTGCTTCTATCATGGCGGTGCAATTCTCCGTTAATTACAGGAAAATCTCCCCCACTTTCCCGAGAAAATGTTTTCTGTGAAGAATCCGCTTGTCTGACGGCGTCACACTGTAAGTTTCATTCATAAAAGGAGGGAATTTCTGTTTTACAGCGGATTAAAACCTGACTAGATTCTTCATTGATGAAAGTTTGGAAGACCTGAATGTAGACAAGTTAAGGGTCTTAAACAGCTGGGTCAGTGATGCAGTATTGTGTGCAGATTTGTAAACTTATAATCCTGTCTTCTTTACCTTCCAGTCTTGGTTGTCCTCCAGCCTGTAACGGATCTGATACTTGGCCTGAAACAGGAAGTCTTTGAGGGCGGGTGGCGCTTCCCAGCGGACACTCAGCTGGTCCTCCAACTGGCCAACACGGCCGACGGTCACACCTGACGGAGGGTCTGTGGTCACTGAAATAAAAGGAGACAGAGCAAATGATTGAAAAATAACACTAGCAGTCCTTCTAGATCTAAAATGGTAAAACAATATATAAAAATAAAAAATCTCTAAATAGTCTTTCTAAAAATCATAAATTAAAAACATTTCGATTTCATAGTTTTAATTGGAAAATAGATTCTATCCTTTATATTTAACAGTGAAATCACTTTGAGAAAATCTGAGAAAATAACCAGGTCAACACTACACACGTTCCTGACCGGAACATCTCTGTTTCTTTTCTGTTTTATAGCACACCAACATCACCAACATTGTGCACTCCTGGAGAATGTGTTTCCCTGCAGCCTCCCAAAGCCGAGGAACTGCACTTGATATTTTTTTCCCTTTTTTCCTGGGGATTATATTACTGCTACAATATGCAAAAGGACATTGTGGAAGGAAGAAAGAAAAAGAAAGAAAGTGACTTGCCAAGAGATAAGACGGACTGTACTAACTACAGAGAGCTCAGAAAAGAGACAGAGTTAGACTAAATTAGGGGGCGCCAAAGTGCCAAAATCATCAGAAGTTCCGTAGTGTGGCTTTAATACTCTGGGACATCAGTATTATCTTCGGTTGAGTTGTAGTCATAGTTTGTGCCTAAAGTTTTCAGAAATATCCTGTTACATATTTCACTTTTCAGGTTACAAACAGGTTGAAATCAAAACTCAGATATCATGGTTTAGATACATTAACGTGAATAAGAAGGTCCCAACAACTGAATCATATTGGAAATCTTTGGTTTTGGTGGTGCATTATGCTGTCGTCTTTGGCTCTTGTTAAATGTATTCTATACGATGCAACCTGAAAGCAGCGAAAGAGGGAAAGTAATGGGGAACAAAATAAAGCAATGAGGTCAAAAGCATCCTAATTTAAACACTGTCTCTAAATGATCATCCATCCATTTTCTGAACCGCTCAATCCAAGTGGGTCGCGGGTGCGCCGGAGCCCATCCCAGCTGCCAAGGGGCGAGAGGCGGGGCACACCCCGGACAGGTCGCCAGTCTGTCGCAGGGCCTCTAAATGATCACTTTAAGCCAAATAAAAATAGAAACAGCTGTTTTCTTTATATTTTTGCAAAGTAAAGAAGCCTCTTGGTTCCAATATGAAGGTGTAGCAGTGAAGTCTCCATGTTTAAGTGAGTATACTGAAGGATTGTTCGGCATCGGGGAAGTTTGTGGTCTCTGGGTGCCTTCTAGTTTCTGAAGGGTTGACTTCTGCGAGCTGGTGGAGGCTTTCTCATCTGACAACAATTATCTCTTTGACAAACAAACATGCAGTGACAGACCATTACTTTTACCTTACTCTTGTTTTGTTTAAGGCTTTTGGGACCATTTCAGTATCGACTTGAGTTCCCTTTCAAAATGTCATCCTTAACAAGTAAACAAACTCAGGCAACCCAGGGGGGAGTAAGATGGGAAAAATTCCGTAGAGGGAAAAAGTGGACGCTCACACGAGAGTTTAAGAAGCTTTCTTTCTGGTCGCCAGGATTTAGGAAGTAAATCTTATGGTGGCATGTGCTTTCATCCATCTTAGAAAATTAGTGCTGTCTGAAAAACAAAAGAGCAGAAAAAAATGTCCTGTCTGTACAACGTAATCCCATCAAACCTAAATTCAAGAGTTTAGTCCCGGATGCTGGTATTCTCATGCACCTCGCCAACGGATTTTGATGACATGATGCAGATGTGCGTCATGCTATTACAGCTGCACACTTGTGTAGGATTGTGTTTACTTGTGGTTTTGGCAGCATGATGAAGGTGATCCAGCTTTTCACAGTGAAGCCATATTTGTATAAGCAAAAAAAAAAAAAAAAAAAAACTTTCCCAAAATAATTTCTTGAAAAAACAAAAAGAACAACAAATTTATTTTTGGACAATTTATGAATAGTGACATTGGGTTAATTGAGATTGTTCATGTTTTTTTCCACATTTACAATAGTATATATTTGAGATCAGTATTTGTTTTCTATTGAAAATTCTGTTTTTGAAATGTTGACTGTTTTGTTTCTTGTCATGGCTCTATATTTATGTCATGGCTTCAAAAGCCCAGTTCCAATACCATCTCTTTGTTTTACATGCATAAAGAGGTCATTTAGACCTTCAACTGGGGTGTTTGGGGCAATTTGGATAACTATATGATCTTCACTTTTTGATTTAACAAAGGGGAAAAGAGTCACATTATCCCTGTAAAATGAAGTGGTAGAGCCAAAGGAGTAGTTGGGATGTAATTAAGATTGTGTGAAAAAACTGCATTGAAATGTTCTCTTGTGCACTTCCCTGCTTGATTTTGAGGGAGCAAAGCAAGAGGATTACAGGACAACAGTGCAAGCTGGAGTGGGAGCAGCGTGTAATGGACAAACCATAAAACTTTGTAAATCCCACAGTACCACAATAAATGTCAAAGCGGGAATTCAGATGGTGTATAAATGGTAAAGAAGACTGATTTCTGTGGAATTTTGTAACATTTTCAGCTTGTAAAACTGCTGCTGTAGCATTGTGGTGTCACAAAATGCCAGAATAATTTAACTAATTTAAGTTCCAGGTTGAAAGACAGGTGATTTTAACCAATGACAGAGTATTTCTAAAAACGGAGGCCTGCATGGATATACAGTAGCTGTCAAAGTCTTATCCCTACACAGGCTGTTCTGTCAACATGAAGCTTCCAGGATGCTGTGTTGGAAGCAGTTATATGCATTAATGTGCAAATGACTTCCGCCACCCCACATTTCTTTTATTTTACTCTAAGGAAGTCACACTTTTTGAGATTAAAGCGGTCTTGAGCAATGTCTCTGCAGGCTTTCTGAAGGTAATTTGCTGCTTTTTCCTTCATTTTCATAGCAATCCTTATAGTTGATCAAATTTAGAAGAATGCATGTTCTTGTTTGTTGCTCATACTGACCTATAAAAATATTCAAGCATAAGACAGGTCTGATGTTTTCAGCAGGGTTATTTTATTAGGTTTTGAACAGAACCAGTGCTGTCTGCACATAACAACTTAGCCAAGAATAACATTTTGAGACGGTGTATGTAGACACTTTTTTACTAGAAGCCCATCACAAAGACAGTTTGTTCCCATTACTTTAGCTGAATCTAAAAACATATCAATGCCAAGATAGTTTGACAGACATAAGATAAGCATTTCTGCACCAACAAGGTGATTTCGAAAGGCTATTAGTTGAAACTTGACATATCTTAGCATGATGTTCAGTGGGTCCTTCAAAATTTGAGGACAATGGATAAATGGAGGACAAAGGAAGCACACACCCCAAAAATTGCATCTGGCTCTTAAGTTGATCCATCTAGTATTTACTAAAGCCTCATCAGAAATGGTCTTCATGGATGGGAGGCTGTCAAATAGCTGTTTCTAAGAAAGGGAAATGGAGAGAAAAGGCCGAGGAATGTAAAAATTACACAAGAACTGGGCTGGGAATCAGTGACAAAAGGTTTTATAGAGTGATGAATCCACCCCAGTGCCTGAACCTCCAGATTACTGAGGCAGTGTTGGATCATCTTGACAAAGAAGAGAATGACAGCCAACAATCCAGAGTAGAGTTCTGGTAAGTTCTTTACGAAGAAAGCCGTGACGACCATGACTTGGTTTCAGGCAGGGTTGAAGAATAAAGAATGAGCTGGTCAAAACTTTACAGCTCCTATTTCAACTGGATATAAAGTGTGCAAAAATGTATGCAAATATTGTCTCTTAATTATATGCATTTCAATAAATGTAGCACTTTTTCCTCAATTTCCCTGCAATATAGGAAATTTTGCAGAGTACAACAAACAAGCATTACAAAGTTTTCATACTGCTGTAGTGCTTGTGTGCAAATTTCAAGCAGCCCAGCCGGAAATCAGTGTCTGTCACTACAACATAATAAGTATGCACAGTTTTTTTTATCTGTGTTTTTGATGGATGGACAGTTCCAACAAATTAACGTATTATTTTGGACAAGTAAGAGAAAAGAAGCCTAGAAAAAATAATAAAAATAGAATTTCCATTCGTACATACTTAACACAAAATGTCATTAATGTTCCACCTTTCTAAGCTGGCCATGCTTTTGTAACAACAGCAACGCAAGCATGAACAGTTTAGACGGATGACATTTTCTAGTTACGTCATTCAAATCTATTCAAAAATGGGAATATCAAAAGATAAATTCTTCCCCTGCTTTCTTTTAAAAATCTGATTGTTTATCACTTGAAATAGGAATAATTCCAAAACTTGCAAGCTGTAAATGGATCATCTTGGCTAATACAGCACAGATGTTCCAAAAACAATCTGCAACAAGTCACGGAATATAGAAGTAAATCAATTAAACCCATGGGAAAAAAAAGTTAATTTCAGTTTGTTTATCAGCAAACAGTTATGGACAGAAGTGCGCTATGATGCAACTTAGAGATGATCAACTCCTGATTTATTTTTTTAAAAAGTGAGCCACAAGCACAAGTTAACACACTTCCACACACCTTCACACAGCCCCCGCTGGAATGCGCTGCATCGCATTATCTAATGTAAACCCCCCTGTTCTTGTGTGTTTAGCAGCAGATGTGCGCACCGGCAGCAAGCGGCAGACGAGGAGCCAACGTGTGCACGTCTTGCATCGTGTGTTTTGAAAAATAAAAACCAACGAGACGTGACAAATTACAGATGAATCATTGTTAATATATGTCATGTCACTCCTCAACGCGTCATCATGTCAGAGTGGAACGGCAATACAAGTTTCCTCTAGTCCCCCAAGTTCTTACATCTCCCTGAGGCTGAGGAATGCAGACCGTTCCCACTTTGCCTTCTATAACTGATAGGACGTGACTGCAGATGCGAGTGACTCACGGCAGATCGACACAGGTGTGGTTTCTTTACGGCCTGCCTGTGTTTTGGGAAGTGCTTGAATGAAGGGGAAGGCTGGGTCCGCTAGACTGAGACGAAAAAACGCACACACTCACACACGCAAATAATGAAACCGCCCACACTCTTCCTGCCCGTCTGTTTCTATACGAGGCCCTGCCCTGCCCTGGGGGTGTGTGTAAACAGGTGTGTGCTTGCATACATTAGCGAGAAGAAAAGGATTACAGTTTGATGGACGCTTGTTTCCTCGCCAGTGGCATGTCCACCTCTGAAACTCAATATTCTTGCAGGGCATTTTCCGAGCCCCATTTGGAGCTCGGTAAGAGCAAACCAGGTGAAGAATTCCAAGCTAATCAGGTTGTATTATTTCAGGTCCAAGTCTTAAAGCCTCAAAGCCCAAACTCCACAGGCCTCGGGGTCTGCAGCCGCCTTGGAGACAGGATTAGGTTCAAGGATCAGCCTGGAACATTCCAGCAATCTGTGCGTGTGTGTGTTTCTCTTTGTGTGTGTGTCCAGTGAGCATGAGTAAAGCGAAAATGAGCTTGTCAGAAGAGACAACCTTTTTCAGTTCAACTTAAAGTTATTTCTAATGGCGTCACCTCCTAGGAAAAGTCATCTTGGGACACTATTTCCACCGTCATAGCTACCAGATGCATGCTCAGGTGAACACATATGTCTAGCATAGCAAGCGGTCTGATCTTGTTGCATGCTCTGTTTGCTTAAACTACAGTAAGCTAGGCAACGGACCTCATAACAAAGCTTAAAAAGGTAATACCAGTCAGTTCCTATCAATGAGATGTGGTGCTTCAACATGTCAAAGCCAAAGCCATTTGGATTATGGTCAATAACGTGGGGTCACAACATGATGGCAAAGAATCCAACTCCTCTTTTATGGTTTACCTTTTTTTTAACACTCAAAGTACTTTTGAGATTAATAAATGATCTTATTCTTGACTGAAAGTGTCATAAATAGCGTCCTGTATTTACAAGCTACATTGTCATGTACACCTGCTTAATGGTCTATTGAAGCAAATAAAAGCAAAGCTAAGCAAATGTCGTCATGGTCAGGAAGCTCTTATGAAACAGATATTTATTTTGCATGACTATGAACATGCTGTGTTTGTTTGCGCCGGAGAAACTGGACGGAATATTTTAGAAGCTGAACTATTTGGATTTTCACACACAAACGTGAAACAGTCCAGAAATGAGGCTGCTCAAAACAAAAACAATGATTAGATGACAGAGATCAGAGAGGAACAACCAGACCGGTTCCAGCTGATAAAACGAAAACGGAAACTTACATGTTAGCCACTTTTTCTACCGCCGCAGAGGAACATCTTTGAATGCAAAGTAAGAAAAGATCTCAGAAAAGCAACAGCAGGGAAGAATTAAATGTCCTGACAGCTAAGAGGAGGAGGGTCTTCTCGGCACAAGATCACCAGAGTGGCATCTTAAATGGTGTAAACAACATGTAAGCATCCATCTGAAAATCCTTGCACCAGCAATTTGGGCGACTGCTGGTGCTTTATTTGCATGAAAGATTTTTTTGTAGCACTGTTTATGTTTTACTGACGACTCGAGCAGAATAATAGACAAAGCATGTCTCAAACCGTATTTCCATCCCAAATGAGTTCTCGGAATATAAATAGCCTCTGCTGTCCTCAGATGCCAACCAATCAGTAACTTTGTGCTGCGTTGGGATTTTAAAAAATATCTAGTAGAGATGCTGTCCACAAATCAGTAATTCAGTGCGTTTCCAGAAAATGTTGCAAATTTCAGCCACTTTCCCATTGCTTTCTTTAGAAAAACACACTACAAAATATTCAAAATATTTCATTTATGACTACCATACATAATTGTCTAATAGAATAAAGCTAACGTGGAAACTGCCTCCTTAGTTGAGGATGAACACTTGAGACAGACAAATGGCTCCGTGCAAACTGCTGCTGGCTAAGAAAAATTTGCCAACTAAGCCCAGATGTCAAACCACAACCCGTAGTTACATCTTCCTTTGTATGGATTCAACAAACGTGATACGACGTGTTAATCGATTTTTATAAGGCGCTGGAGGGTACACTTTTAAATTCTCTCAAGCTATTAGCTAATTATCAAAATAAGCTAGCTGAGCTGGGATAAGGAACTGTGGACTGAATAACAAATCAAATCTTAAAATTTCTTTTGTGTTGTTGCCATGAAAAGAAAGATGGGATTTAAACTTGCTTGGTAATGGTTTAACATCTTCTTCCTCTATAGCCACTTTCACACTGAAATTAGCGTGTCAACGCGGGTTTTTCAAAGCTTAGTTAACCCGCGATCAATCTGCATTTGGCTCCTTTCACATCGACAAAAAAACACGCGTCTGATCCTCTGCTTGCAGCTGCGTTGCTCACAGATGTGAGTCTGGTGATACAATCACACTGCGTTCACGTTAATGATGTTACCCAGCGCAACAAAAATCTAGGCAAGTAAACAATAATTGTTGCCCTTTTTCTGACTTGTGTAGCCTATTTTTTAGTTAAAGTTTTGTATAAATAAAGTAAACAATGTAGCGAGTCAGACATGAGTTAAGGTGCTTTCTTGTTTTGCACTTTAGTCCGTCCAAACAACTCAGCGGGTGGCGGCCGATTTTCCCACAGAATGTAGGCTC